>VHZZ01009286.1:26216-38005 GCA_009801015.1 Silene noctiflora
TAACCCACTCGATCGAGTCCTACCTACTCGATCGAGTATTCCCCACTTGATCGAGTCATGCTGACGCACTAACTACCCACATGTTTTTGCTAAACAACTTCACAACATCAAACATATATGCATATATATACACAACTACGCAGTACTTCATTCACACATTATATTCCAACATGAATCAATCATATGCATCTATCATCTGTCACACATCGTTATATGTATATATATTCCATCCTCCTACCCCACCACATCATGCACCGTCATATATTCCCAACATCATTAACAACACATCATCAAACATACATACATCATCGCTAACAAACACATAACAATCCCATGACACCCCCATTGTGACCGATTCAAAGCTGTAGGGAGATTTCGCGACTTTAGGACGTCTCCCAAGTTTTTGCATGAGCTCCTAACAACTTCTACCCGGGTTCATTTTATTTTAACTCCCTAGATTGATTGGGTTCATTAGTTTTAAGTTCCAAAATCGTCGCTCTGATACCACTTTGTAACACCCCCATACACCAAGGTGCCTTACCAAGGCCACCTTAGGCACAGGAGTGCTACCATCACGGTTTCCCAAGGCAATGATATCAAATAGACAATAGCGAAACGTACTTTATTAAATGAATTTAAACTGTTACATGTCAAGCCTAAACTGTCTAAACAAAAAGGTAAAAACATCTCAAAAATTCTAACAAATACTACTAGCAAAACTCTGACTCAGCGGAAGACTTCTATCATCACGTGGTGACTCAACCCAACTATCCCATGCGAGTCTATCAAACCTGCTTAATAACTGCTCGCCATCCCCGAATAGATCACGACAGTTTTTCAAAACATAAGACGGGGTCAGTTACTGCATACATAAATTAAAATACAAAAGGCACAACATTTAATCCAACAATCTCGTCACATCACCACACACCTGACTACACACTAAAGTGTGTAGCCCTGCCAGTGAGGGACCACAGCCATACCAACCAAATCCCCGCTCATTCATTCCGAGCATAAACACATGTTCATTAATGTGCACATCCCTTCCTGTGGCGGGTTCCACAGAGGGCAAATCAAGGGCGTGAAGTCACTACCGCAAGTGACTCCACTCAGTTGAGGGCGCACCTCGCGAACCACAGACAACACAATCCATTCACACAATACAATATAAATATCAATATCACCAATACCAACCACAGACGCATAACAAACAAACACCAAGGATCTTACAACTATGTACAAAATAACTGAGTAGGGAAACCCTACCTGAATAGAAACCACCACGCAGTTAACTCAACGGTCATAAACGCTCCTCTACGAAATCACCTCCTACACATATATAATCATACAATTAAAAACTACCAACAACAATATCCCCAATTACCCCCCAAATCGCCCAATGAGGGTTTAATCAAAATCAACTAAACAACATAAAAACGGTATCTAGATCTTACCCACAAGACGACGATCGCAACGGTGTAAAGAACTCTGAAATCCGACGACTCTAGCCCTTGGTTTTGCTAACAACGCGAAGTAGAATACAACTACGTTCTCTCTTTTGCTTTTGAGTGATTTTAAGAAAAGATAAAATGAAAAGAACTGACGGAAAAGGTTAATATACCAATCTCGCGTTGTTAACAAAGCCCGACTAAAAAGACCCGTAAGACTGACTTACTCTATCGAGTAAGTGACTTACTTGATCGAGTGACCGCTACTCGATCGAGTGTCACACATACTCGATCGAGTGCCCAACATACAGACCCTGATTCTAAATTACACTTACTTACTTGACAGAGTAAGCCCTCTCGATAGAGAAGCCACAGACACAGAAAACCGTAGTATTACAGTTTAGGTCTATTTACCACCACCTCTCGGCCTTATTGTGGACCATAGAACGGGTTCTAATGAGCTCTCGCTATAGCTAGATCGTTCTACTACACATGCTTAGTCTAATTCAAATCCGTGTCTCTCGACTAATAGAATGAATTAACAAATTTAATCAAAGATTGTGATCAATAATTTAAGACTAATAATACAATGCAAGTATGTGATAGAAACAAATATACAATATTAAAACATTCTAATCTAACATTTGTAGAAAACTACTAATGTATGGCTTCCCTTTTCCCTAGACAAAAGGAAACTACTCTCATATTTAAAGTAAAACTAACTAAGAACGAAATGATTTGCATAAACATAATGATAAGAATATAATAACTAAAAGGAAAATAAGAATGGTAATAATAAACTAAACTAAATATCATAAACAAGAAATAACAAATGTTGAAATTCTAATGGAAGATGTAAATAGAAATGCAATTACTAAAATGTAAATGACTTAACAATAACATAAGATTACTATAAGAAGAAATGTAAATAACTAATAACTAAATAAAAAAAGTAAATAAGATAACAAAAGAAACTAACAAAAGAAATAACAATATAAAACCTAGAATAAAATGATCACCGAAATGAAAATTGCAACCTTAGAATAAAGAATGATGCTAACCAAAAGAACTTGTATTGAAATTGTAATTGCAACTAAAAGACTGTTTGTGAATACAAAATGTAAACTATGACTAATTCCTGAAAACTAAGGAGAAATGTGTAAGAAAATGACAAGAATATGAGTAATTGGATGCTCCTAAGAGTCGGGATTAGCACCCCTTATATAGTAAATTAAGGGTGAAACGTAAATATTATGGGAAAGGTCACCCCGATCGGGGACATGCCACCCCGATCTGGGACGTGTGAATTCCGCTTTATGGTCTTCAATTTTTGATTAATTACCCGGGGAATCCAATGTTACGTCTTGAAGTGCCTTAATTCATCCGACTTATTTCAAAATGTGGAATCCTAAGCTTGCAACTCCACTTGATCATTTGGACTTCATTTTTGGGCTTTTTTATTCTTTACATTTGCCTTTTGATGATCATTGACTTTGCATTTTGGGCCATACTTTCACATTTGATCATCAACCCAAGATGTTTTGCTTGCATGATCCAATCATGATCCAATCCAGTTTCCACTTAGCCTCGTGATCTCGATATTTGTACATTTGACGAAAAATAGCTACCGAATGCTTCATTTCCTACAAAATATATTAAACACGAGCAAAATACCTGGAACACGGGATTAGCTCACAAATACACTTATAATAGTGCCATAAAGAAGTAAAACCGAACTAAATTAGGGGGTAAATCGTATATAAATTAGACACATCAAACTTCCCCAAGCTAAACTCTTGTTTGTCCTCAAGCAAGCATAAGAAACTAGGACAACCCCAACAAATGCATAATCCCGATCAAGCTAATGAGCATAATGATTCAAAACCCGAAACAACATGGGCAAAGGATAATTCATATACATGGTTGATATGTACATGACGGCGCAAAATGAATGACTTCAAATGAACCTTTAAGCTCTTGCATGATCTTGTGACTTTCGGATTCTCACGGTTCACTCATGCTCAAATATATGTGAAAGGATATTTAAGTGAGTAGCACTTACCTATCCTCGACTCATGAGAGTGTGCCCTCAATCTAACATGGTATTCATTTCAAAACCACAAGCTAAATACAATCACATATGCAAGTAAAAAGGAAGCCAAAAGTATGAAGAAGGCTATTTGAGATGGGTAATAAAGAGGAACAAATATGTTATGGAAAGTGGAGCTAAGTTAAGATAACAACTAACCAAAGTGTGCATGAATGCTTAATCAAAATCCCAACCCAAGATCAATAGACAAATGTGTTAGCCAAAAATGGTGTATGGGCTAGTGTTTTTTCAATGCATATCATAAGTAAACATCCCAGCATATAAACATTATGGAATATGGAAATTACTTTCTTATTTCTTCTTCGTGTTTTGTTTTGACAAAAGTATTAGCACATGCTTCCTTTGTTTCTTCCATTTTTTTTTTCCATTTTTTTTTTCTTTTCATTCTTTTTTTTCATTTTGAAACGGAAATCAGTAATTCCGTTTTGTCTTAACCGAGCTCACATTGATATCTTTCAAGAACAACATCCCAAACGAGAACCCGACACACATTTAAAAGTTACTAGCTCAACAAGGTAGGCAAGATTATATGTAGTTAGTGAAAAATGCATAGAAATGATGCATAGATTTGGGCAAAATACAATGTGAATGGCTTCAAGCTTACAAAACATGAATGCAATGCTCATAAAGTAATGGAATTAAAACTATACTTGTGCGTTATTGATATGACACAAACCATAGGGAGACCTACACTCATCTAAGTGAGACCATCATGAATGAAATGGTCTAAGGAGGCTCTACCTTACCATATTGTGGCTTGCCAAAAGTCAAGATCAAGCCTATTTGGTTCAAATTCCATCTTTCACCTACTATGTCAAGACATCCCCATGAATGCAAGTATCCCATCAATAAAAAGGAATCATTAACTATCAAGCCAATATTAGGACATACAAGAGGGTTCAAGACATAGATCATGACACAAATATAGGCAAACTAAGCATATGAAGCAAAAATAAACTCAAAATTTTCAGAAATTTTTTGAAAAATGCAAACTAACTAATATGAAAATGCAATTCCCCCCCAACCTAAACATAACATTGTCCTCAATGTTCCCACATGTAAAACATCCAAACTAACGATGAAAAATCTAAAGCCCGGCTTGTCATTGGGTGCTTGATCTCCTCCAGATCCCGACGCACCATCATGAGAACATCCACCACTATGATCACCATCATGGAAAGGTTGAGCAAACCCATAGATATCCCTTCCACTACTAAGCTCTCCTCCATAGCCACCATAGCTATCATGACCTCCATAGCCCCCATAACCACAATTAAATGCCTCCACTTCATAGTCTGAACCACAATAATCCGGACCGAGCTTATAAGCACCTGCATTATAACCAGAAGAAGATGGATACTCACCCTTTTCTCCTCAATGACCTCCATTTTTGCCATTTATTTTCGGTAGCAAAAACTACATCCGGAAATGTAGGATCATGCCATTCGGAACATCTTGCATTTCAATATCCTCTCGAGCATTGGATTGTTTCGGTTCACTCCTCATCCTCTTAGAACTTTTGTTGCTAGCTCTTTTGGGTGCCAAGAGTTTTCTGAAATTTAAGACGAAAATTTATACTCAAAAACAAGCATATTATCATCCAATATAAGCATAATAAGGCTAATTAGTAAACTAATTCACCTCACAATCATTAATAGAACAAAATAAATCCAAGTTCTAGCTCAAATAAGTGTAAAATAAAAAAAAAACCCCCAAATTGAGTTAGGGTTTGAGAAATTGGAACTAAAATGATTTAATGGATGAAATAAAAGAGATTAAGTGAAGAAACTTACTTGTTGATGATATAGGATGAACAAACCTTGATTCCTTGATGCTAAGAAGGTGTTGATTGTGTTTTTAAGTGAGAAAAAATGAAGAAAATGAGGAAGAAGTAGTCGAAATACCTTACTTGAGCAAATGAGATGTGTTTCTAATATCCCGTGCTTCGAATAAAAGCCACCAATATAGAGATTCACGTCCCCGATCGGAGACAGCCCACCCCGATCGGGGTTGACCAAATCTGGCCCTGTTGACTTTCTTGCATTAAGCCTTATATTTCTATTTTGGAAATTGAAAATTACATCCCCAGACGGGGTTGCAGCATGGGGATGCGTGCAATACCGTCACATGGCTTCATGCTTATCCTCATTTGCTTAAAAACCACAATTAAAAGACTAAATAATCTAAAAATTGTTCCGAAAACAACAAAAATATTAAATTTTCCAAAATATTAAAAACAAAAACATAAAGAACACGGGTTGCCTCCCGAGAATCACAAGTTAAAGTCTTGCTAGACTTTTTTCATTAATGTCACGATCATATTCGTTTTAAAAAGCACGTTAAAGCCCTTAGAAGTCTATCGTGTACCTGCGCATGAGCAATACAAAAGCATATGTAAGCAATTGATAAGATAAAAGCTGAAAGATCAAAGGTAAGGAATTATATATCTTATCAAGATGCACATGAGATACTTCAAAGAGAACCACCGAACTAATCCACTCGTCAGTATGACACGGAGCAACAAGTTTAAGACCATGAAACAAACCGTTAGTGCATAAATTATCATCATAAATGGTCTCAAATTAGTGACATGAACAATCAAGGAGGTAGGACGCATCTAAAATGGGGGGTTCATCCCACTTAACTTCTATGTGTGCATCACCAAGTCCTTCATCAACCTCAAAAGGGTCAACTGCATCCTCCACGAAAAGATTCTCGAAGGTTTCAAATGACTTGGGCAAAACCGCATCTTTTTCATTACAAACGGGCCCAACAACATCATTGGTGAGTGTGTCATTTACTACAAGGTCATTTTCTACATCATGAGTCTCTAAATTTTCAATTGGAATGACACTAATAGGAATTTTAATAGAGAAAGTTGGACCATCGTCATCGTAATCCAATAATTCAAAGTCATTAGGGAGGAAAAGTGTCACCATGGGAGGGCGGTAGGACAGAAGAAGAGGTAATAAGCTCACATTGTCTCCCTTCCTTTTGAGAATGTTGTTCCAAACGAGCTTGAAGCACCTTGAGCTCCTCTTTCATGCGCCATAAATTGAATTGGCGTGTTAACTCACGACATTCGGAAGCCATGAAATTCAAGAAATTCCAAAGTTCCGCCCCAATCATGTAAAAGACACTTCCATTAGTCATGTTTAGAGCCAATTTACGAGTCTAAAAATCCATGCCATCAAGCACGAAATGACCCAAGTAATCCCCATCAAGGATGTATCCAAGGGAGATGTGACTATTACGAAAGTAGTAGAACCGGTCATGATAGTCTTGGAAAGGCTCATCTTTGAGTTGTGGGACGAATATGTTCATCATTATGAAAGGCCAATGTGAAGCTTCATTACCTACAAAAATAGGCACTAAAACTGCAAGGAAACCGTGAGAACGGTCTCAAGGAACAAGTGTTCCTCAAGACAAATAAAAAAAAGATAGAAATCAACAAATCAAAAATGCAACAAAGCCGTCTCCCCGGCAATGTCGCCAAAATTTGACAAGGCGGTCGCACACCTATCAAGGATAAATTACCCTAGACTTGGATAACAAACGAATGAAGTAAGGTAGGGGTCCAACCACAAGGAAACGGGGGTTGCTCAATGAAAAGCTATGATTATATTTCTATCAAGGTCGGTTTACCTTTTGTTTTGAGATTGGTGAATGAAATGATAAATAAAATAATGAATAAACAATAATAAATAAACGAGTCTAGGGTTGTCGGGTCACACATGCATAGCAATACGATTCATGTTAAATTAGAAATGCATAACAAAGATAAATGTTTAGGTCTATTGACAACCACCTCTCGGCCTTATTGTGGACCATAGAATGGGTTCTAACAAGCTCTCGCTATGGCTAGATCGGTCTACTACACATTCTTAGTCTAATTCAAAGCCGTGCCTATCGACTTATAGAATGAATTAACAAATTTAATCAAAGATTGTGATCAATAATCTAAGACTAACAAACAATGCAAGCATGTGATAGAAACAAATATGCAATATTAAAACATTCTAATCTAACATTTGTAGAAAACTACTAATGCATGGCTTCCCTTTTCCCTAGACAAAAGAAAAGTACTCACTCCTATTTAAAGTAAAACTAACTAAGAATGAAATGATTTGTATAAACATAATGATAAGAATATAATAACTAGAAGGAAAATAAGAAAGGTAATAATAAACTAAACTAAATATCATAAACAAGAGAAATAACTGATGTTGAAATGCTAATGGAAAATGTAAATAGAAATACAGTTACTAAAATATAAATAACTTAACAATAACATAAGATTACTATAAGAAGAAATGTAAATAACTAATAACTAAATAACAAAACTAAATAAGATAACAAAAGAAAATAACAAAAAAAATAACAATCTAAAAGCTAGAATAAAATGATTACCGAAATGAGAATTGCAACTTGAGAATAAAGAACAATGCTAACCAAAAGACCTTGTAGTGAAATTGTAATTGCAACTAAAAGATTGTTTGTGAATACAAATTGTAAACTATGACTAAGTTCTGAAAACTAAGGAGAAATGTATAAGAAAATGACAAGAATATTATAAATTGGATGATCCTAAGAGTCGGGATTAGCACCCCTTATATAGTAAATTAAGGGTGCGACGTAAATATCATGGGAAAGGTCACCCTGATCGGGGACATGCCACCCCGATCGGGGACGTGTGAATTCCGCTTTATGGTCTTCAATTCTTGATTAATTACCCGGGGAATCCAATGTTGCGTCTTTTAGTGCCTTAATTCATCTGACTTATTGCAAAATGTGGAATCCTAAGCTTGCAACTCCACTTGATCATTTGGACTTCATTTCTGGGCTTCTTTCTCATTTCATTACATTTGCCTTTTGATGATCATTGACTTTGCATTTTGGGCCATACTTCCACATTTGATCATCAACCCAAGATGTTTTGCTTGCATGATCATCATGATCCAATCCAGTTTCCACTTAGCCTCGTGATCTCGATATTTGAACATTTGACGGGAAATAGCTACTGAATGCTTCATTTCCTACAAAATATATTAAACATGTGAAAAATACCTAGAACACGGGATTAGCTCACAAATACTCTAATAATAGTGCCATAAAGAAGTAAAACCGAACTAAATTGGGGGAATAAATCGTATATAAATTAGACACATCAAACTCCCCCAAGCTAAACCCTTGCTTGTCCTCAAGCAAGCAAAAGAAACTAGGACAACCCCAACAAATGCATAATCCCGATCAAGCTAACGAGCATAATGATTCAAAACCCGAAACAACATGGTGCTTATGTTATTAATTTGGCTATGTTATATATGTTTAATATGTTCTTGCTTATGTGTATTTTGATGTACTATGGTTGGGAGAACCCTGATTTACTCGCCACTAACTGTGGCATTCATTTTTATTGAATGAAGAGGATGCAGCTTGGTGCTTAAATGGGGTTTTGACAAGTGGAGCTAGCGAGTGTTGTACTTATAACAACTGACCTTATTCGTTGTAGTTTATTTTAGTAGTTAATGTATAATTTGTGTTTAGTTAAGAGATTGGGGTCACTTGCATTTATTTAACTTGTAATTTGTATAAAATATTTCTGAAACTTAAGTTGTGTTTTACGATACAGTGACTCCGCGGTTTTATCATCAATGTTTTTAAAACCTTACATTTTTCGCTAAAATAACTGTTTATATATTTTGTACAACTGCGGGGGTTCACAATCCGGGCGTGAGACGGTCTCCCGAACTATCTCACTCTCCTCACCGCCGCAACACAATCACAACACCACCACAACTCCACCAACATCCACATGTAACACAATATGCAACACAATATCCCATGTATACCACTTTCTCATTTTCCATAAATCCCAAGTATGCCAAGACTCCATATACCAACAATTACCACCATTATTATGACACAATTACCAATTCTTCCATGATACGATGCAATCAATAATTATTATGAGACTAACAACAACAATGAGATATGCAAGCATTCATACTATTAAACCGAGTAGGAAAACCTTAACTCGAAGCAACTCCGTAAGCAACACACGAAACTCTAGATAACGTCCTATTTAACATCACACCCTATATTAATATAACAATTATCATCACAATACATCCTAATACCTTTTAATAGATGAAATATTCTATTACTACGCTTCAATTACCCATAATCCTAATTATAATTACAAAATTAATAACACCCACAAAGGCCTCAAATACTAGGGTTGATTAAGAAGAAAATAGAAAAGGTAAAATATTTACTTACAAAACATGATCGGTAAAGAATGGTGAGGGAGGGTGTAAGGTCTTCAAATCCATGTTTAAACTCCATGGAAGGTGGCTAGGGAGAGCTTAGAGAGATTTTAGAAAGATTATAGGGTTTTAGAGAGAGAAGAAGAAATGAAGGGGTTTGGTGTATTCTAATCCAAACTCTCGTATATAACACCCGCTGGAACAGTTCGCTCGGTCGAGTACTCCGTACACTCGGCCGAGTGTCACCTATACTCAGCCGAGTGCCCACTACTCCGGTCCATTAAGACTCACCCTCGGTCTAGTATCCACCTCCTCACTCACGAGTAAGCCTCTCACCAAGCCTAAAGATTCACTCATTATTCCTAAAGTTTCATTTCAAAGTCTTAATAAAGCCGAGTATTACAGAAACGAGTTTTTTCTTTTGTATCTATGTTAACACTGCTTTGTGATTTCTTTGATCAAGTTACAAAGTTAATTCAAATGGTTTTCAAGCACCCCGTAATTGCTTGGTGGCGACACCAACGCCATCGCAATTTGCTTGTTTCGATACATTCAAAAAGACGAAACCGATCAAGCTAAAATAATACCCGTTTCTTTTTTTCGAAGGCGGAGAACGTTTCGCGTACCGAGGGACGCGAATGAACTCTTCTTTCCCGAGAACGCACCATGACCAGGCCGCAAGGGGATGCGCGCGGGGGTTGCTCATGTCCCCAAGTATTTATTCAGTTGAATCTTTCCTTGACTTGCCTTGACTTGTCTTTGACCCTTGGCCTTAGGACCTCCTACATAATTGACTTTATTCAGTTGTGTTGATTTTTGCTTGACTCGGGTCAAGTTTTACTCTAGTTGACCAAATGTCTGACTTTTTTTGACTGTCTTGTCCTTGATTTGCTCTAGCATGAGTTCCTCGACTTGGCTCCACAAATTAAAAAGAATCCTCTAACTCAACTCATCATCACAGTGGGCCTATAAGCTTCTCAAGTTTAGAAATCAAAAATCAATATAATTTGCCAATAATAAAACACATTACAATCCTACATTAAATTTAGCCCTTCTGCCCCGGCTGACTTCCGATCGTATTTTACGTCAATCCTTAAGATAAAGCCTACCGACTCTTTTGGAAGCTATCTTGGAGTTCCTATTGATTTTCCCTGGAAGAAATCATTGGTTTTTCACCCTTTTATTGATAAACTTACCTCCAAGATCGTTGTTTTGTCCTCTTTACACCTTAGTCAGCCCTGTAAACTCGTCGTCATCTCAACAATTTTGTCGGCTTCGCCTTGTCATCTGATGTCTGCGATACCACTTCCTCTAGGAATTTGCAGGAAAATTGATTCGCATATAGGTGCCTTCTGGTGGCACAAGGATCCTAACAAACGTTTTATCCATTGGAATACCCCGTGATGTCCTTCACCGACCGAGACAATGTAGGGGTCTCGATATCAAGAGCACGCATATTCTTAGTCAAGCCTCGCTGTTGAAAAACTTCTGGCGTCTTCAATCTCATCCAACTGGACTGCTCGCATAGTATCTTGTTCCCAAGTACGACAAGGATTTACCTTTACCCGGTGCACGATCTAAGGTCTCCCAACCTTCCTTCATATGGTCTGGTATTTGTCAGGCAACCCATTATTGGAGTAGGCGTCCTCCACAATAGTGCGTTTTCATAATAAATTTCATTAAAGGAATACAATAAGGATATTTATTTTTATGATCCTCGTCAGTTGATTAACGTAAATTAATAACGGTTGGCTGACTAGAGTTTGACGTTATTGTCGTATGACGGCGGTGATCAATTGAMCCCTTTCGGTCACACCTAGAGGAACAAACCCCAATAGTCAACTAATTAATTGTATGAGATATAGTTCAATTAGTCCCTTGATAACTCAACTAAAAGGTTAGTCGATTAATTAATTTTAGAGAGATATCGAGTTATGAACTCGAGGCGCGGCAGTTATTATT
>VHZZ01009292.1:24745-44528 GCA_009801015.1 Silene noctiflora
AGCTAATTAAAACGAGAAATAAAAGCTAATGAAAATAAAACTAATTGACCTTATTCAACAACAAGTAACGCCCAACTAATGAGCTATCATAATTGCCTTCTTAAGTGCCTTAGTCGAACAGCCAAGTGATTAGGACAACACCCTTCGACTCTCCTTTGATCATCCCTATTGCATTCGCGGCTTTGTCATTGGTGTCGATGGTCAGCTCTTCTTGTGGCTCGATATTTGCATCACATCTTCATCAGTGGCACACTGAGAAGTGAAAGCATGAGACTTCCCTTTAGTAACAGAAGCATTGAGAGAAGCGTCCTGATGAATCTGGCGAAGAAGGACATCATAGACTAAAGAGGAACCATTGAAAAATCTTTCAATTTCTAGCACACCATATCTTCCAAAGAACAGCAATAAACAAAGAAAGACTATCAATTAAATTTGACTGATTGTAAAGAAATTTTATCCAATTAATAATCCAGTCTTGGATGGATAAAGTTTGCTCAGCAGGGGATCGAATTCCAAGTTGAGAACCAAACCATATCCTAGCGGCAAAAGAGCAGTCCTTGAAAAATGTTCAAGAGTTTCAAGAGGAGAGAAATCAGAGTCGCATAAACAACAATTGTGGAGCTCCCCAAGGCCTCTGGCACGAGCTTCATTCCCACAAGGAAGACAACAATAAGAAAGAATTTTCCAAAGAAAAATCTTTCATTTGTTTGAAAAAGGAAGAGACCAAAGTTTCTGTTTGCAAAAAGTGATGCTCTTTTGGTTCATTCCGGTAAGGTCTTTTTGGGAAGCTTTGGCAAGCCATAGAGAATTGAAGGCTAGAGCATAACCTTGCTTAACCGAATAAATACCATTTTGCGAATGAATCCAATAGACCAAATCTGGAGCAGGCTCAAAAGGGAAGGGAGTTGATAGAATGAAGGGAGCAGCTTGGGCACCACAAATATTAAAGACCAGATCTTCATTCCAGCAACCATCCTCAGTTTGCAATTGACAAACACAAATCCTTGGCATACCAAGTAAAACGTTATCCGAGATATGAAGAATCTGGGCAAGACTTTGACCATCAAGCCATTTATCACGCCAAATATCCAGAAGGGATGGAAACCCAATTTGCCAAGATAAACTCCTTTTAAGGAGTTCAAGTCCCCAAAATACACCTCGCCCTCCCCAAGATAGAGCAGAAGTGATTCTGTTTGATTCATTAAAAAATGAATTTGCTGAGATTTTGTACTTGTGTCCAAGGATTTGAGCAAGAAAACTGGAAGGTTTGTCAATAATTTTCCAAGCAATTTTGGCTAAGAGACTCGGATTAAGACAAGTAGTGTTTCTAATACCCAAACCACTACTACACTTGGGAGAGCTAATAAATAATTTACTGCTCCAATGAATCTTCGAAAAATTACTCGAACCACTCCACCAAAAATTCATGTACCATTCATTGTGGCATATTGCGTGCAATTTGGTTGTTGTATGTTCCTGCAGAACTATCGTGGACTGAGTTGGCTTTGTTGTTGTACTACGAGTTTAATTACCTGATCGATACGAGAATTAGCATCCATAATTGTGTAATTTGACAAATTTGATTAATTTTGTAAATTTAATTAATTTTGTGAGTGAGAGAATTATAAAGAATTAGGCAAAGGACATACTATGAAAAAATTATGAAAAAAAGTCCATAAAAGAGTAAAAAGCTTTCATGAATGAGCAACTACATTATAAACTGGGCGCAGTCTCAAAGCTTTTTCCGTGTGGAACTGTGTACGAATTGTCTTCAACTTTTGCTACAGGTTACAAGTTTAGTTGCGAAACTTCTACAAGGAGTGTTGTGTAGTATTAATAAGTTGTTTCCTCATTTTCACTGTTTAAGTTGTAATTTTATTCCTAAAACTCGTAATAACTGTGCTCCTAATAACTGTGCTCATGGCATAGCTAACAGGGCAATGAGAACGTAATTATTTAGTTTTACCGCCGCACAAAAAAAGACATCTCAAGATTGCACAATTACCAAAATTGGCACAGTTTTATATATTTGTATCTTAACTGGAAAACTACGCTATGTCACGAGCCAGATTACATAACCCTACAATCAGTCTCCCATATCAATTTCCTTTTCAAAAAGAATGCAAATAATTTAACAGTCAAAAGATAGTTTTCCTACTTGAACTGTTGATTAACCACTCACATTAATCTTAAAGATGAGGTGATTCGACAAAGACAAACAGTTGATCTAAAAGCGTCGTATATCTTTGGGAGGCTTGAAATTGAGAGGGTGAGTTTCAGGAGTAGCCGTCTCATCCTCTTTCCACATTTTTATAGTCTTGTCAGCTTCACATGTCACCAGCCGTGTGCCGGTGATGTCATAAGAAAGCGCGTATATGCCAGCCTCGCTGTCCAGTGAACCTGCACCCGACATTGTAGTTAGTCTTGTACTCTTGTGCAAAACCATTGTAATCAAATTATTAACTACATAGAATACTTCAGGGTTTCATACAAGTTTTTGTACCCCACAATTGTATATAAGCATTATCGGCTTTGAAAAGGAACTACAAACAAAAGACTGGAAATGAAAAATATATGCACCTGGCTGCACGATGGTCTGGGTTTGCTGAAAATTGTGACCGCTTTTCCAATCCCAGAACCACATACTCCCATTGTCGCCTGTTTGGCGCACCAACAAAATAATAGTTAATTACACGTCAGCAAAATAGTGTAGTCTAAAACATTTGAATATTTGACTAGCACGCACAAATTCTCAAGTCTAAGACTCTATGGCACACAGCCAAAATGTCAAGAGTAACACAGGGAAGAACAGAGAACTTGATAATGAAAAGATACATGGAGTACATAGATACGCCAAAGGCGCATCCAATTTACCCAATACACTTTTCGACAGAGCAGAGAAGGTTTGCAAATCAAGTAAAAGTGAAATTAATCTTTCCAAGAAATAAAAGGTGATGTAACAATCATAATCCGAAATAAACCTGCAGTAGCCAACACTCCATCCTCATTGACGGCCATTGCATTGATTATCGTCTTTTGCTGAGACCTGTAGAACACAAGCAAGACCTAAATTAGACTATTAAGTTAAAAATGAATGGGAGACACAAAGTAGACAACAGTACACGCTATGAACAATTCACCATGGAAACAAAGCCTAATGAATTTACAAGAATCGAGAAATATAGCAAATGTTCCTTGACTAATTCGAGGACAATTTCACCGAAAATTTGTCTACAAAAATTGAAGGAAGCCTCTAAAAATATTTTCTCCTAATGCATTTTCTAAGATTTATAGAAAACCATCAGATGAAACTGAGTTTGGTTTGGTGGAGGTCAGGCAATTCAGTTTCCACGGCATATTTTCCAGCAGAAATGAATCCATAATAATTTGGTCGAAGAAAGATGCAAAAGGGAGAGTAAGGAGGGTAAAGAGCATGGAAGAATCAAGAGAAAGGCATTCCAAGTTTAAAAAAGAAGGCGTTGGATTTTTTTCCTTTTTTTCCGCTCTAGATAAGACAACAAAAATGAAGAAAATCAATCAGAAAATGCCCAAACTCAAATCAAAACGAACCGAAGTGAGGTGAATTTACACATTGTAGGCGAATCTCTGAAACCCTCAAAGACTAAAAGTACGACATAAAATTCTTTATTAACGGAACTTACAGCATGTTATGCATAAACTCTCCTTTAGGCAGGGAGAACTTCTTGATGTTGTCAGCAGAAGCAGATGCAAACATATTCCTGTAATACCAACAGCAGAGTAAAGCAAGAGTTATGCGAGAATTGTGAAATAAAATTACACGGTCAACATGTAAGTGCCCAATTTTTTGCAGAGTGCCAATTTACAAGGTTAAATTGTGATCAGACTAATATTTGATATGTCAGATGATGACAAAAGGTAACAATAATTAATAAAAAGACAAATAGGAAAAACGAAAAAAAGTCTGTTACACACTGTTTTGGATGCAACGCCAAAGCTCGAACGGATTTTTTATGATGAGTTAGAGTTGTCATTGTCCTTCCTCTGTGTCTCAGGTCCCAGAATTTGATGGTTGAATCGTGTGAGCCCGTCACAACTTGAGGATCCTGGTGCGGAAAACACATAGTAAGACTAATGAAAATCATAATAATCACCTACACTTAATATAATACAGAGATGATGTTCACACAAAGATCGTTGATGAATGATGTAATATGTCTACATGTGAGCAAAAAAAAAAAAACATTGAAGTGGCGTTAATGAAACTATGCCAGCTGCCTACCCGTACCAAAAAGACTACAGTCCATATATTAACCCTAAATGGATTTAAACTCTCGGAAACAGTTATCACCAAGTGAACCACAAGACTCAAATTACTGCACAGATCCAGATTAATTCCTCTGCTGACGTCCCAAGTGTAACACAAAAATTACAAACAAGAGACATTATGCCTACTTCTATTACCCCACTTTCCACCCGTTTTACACAATTATTCAGCCCCACTTTCTCACTATCTATTCCAGCAATTTACCCATATTTAGGCTTTGATTTTGGTTTTGGCTTTGCAAATAATATACTTCTAAACCCCATTTCTTAGTTTTATGCCGTATTTTAGTCTAGAATTAATAGAGCGCTTTAAGGTTTTAGGTTTTACGAGTGAAGCATTTGGGTATAGTAATCAACAAAAAAGTTCTTTCATTTTTAAAAACCCATCTCTTCTAGTTTCGTATTCATCTTCTCTCTCTGGTTCTCTCTTTTATTGTGTCTCGTTTATTACTAGCATCTATTTATTGTTAGATTGCTTTAGTTTACAATTTGAGGGTTGATTGTTATTAATAGTTGTTGGTAGTTGTAAGATGTGTTCATGGTCGTCTTTTAGTGCATTTTTATTCTCCAAGTTTCAATCTTTAGCAATTAACATGTTAGGGTTTGTTACTTTTGTGGGGCTTTGTGTAGCAATTGCCTTGATTATGTTTAGTGAGACTTTCTATAGTTAGGGGGAGAGGATTAGGCTATAAGATGAGAGAAATTCTTATGTCCACCGGATGTGTACCACATCACCAACCCTAGCCAATAAGAAAATTGGAATAAACAATATTGGCCATAAATAACTAAGCATAATTTAAATCTAAATAGAATAAAAGAGAGGGCTTGTCATTGGTGAGGGTGTAAGGGACACCCGGATGACCTAAGAATTTTTCATTAGATGAAGTTCCATACGTGGGTTGATTATTAAACACTATTTGACTAATTATCCAGATTTAATCGAGTCCTGAGTGACTTTAGTTGATTGATTGACCCTAGTGGCGACTATGATTGATTAGTAACCGATCACTAACTCACGGGAGAAATTTGAGGTTGCTAAACACACTTAGGATTGACCCAAGCCTATTTGACACCATGAAAATGGGTTGGGTTACACTGGGATGAGAGACCGCTAATATTTAACTCCGATTGGACTTTTCTATTATTTGATTAGGACTCTTGTTAACCTAAAACAACCAAATCCAGGCCTGAATCATTCAAAAAATCTAGCTTAGTACTACAGCCCCAGAGTACATAAAAAATATTAACTTTCCAAATCCCAAATTTGCATCCTTGCCACATATAATGGCGCAAAACAAAGATTTAAACAAATGGAACATCCACTCCATTACAATTTACAACTATACCAGTTCTTTGAAGAACCGGTCAACCGGATTCCAAATATTGGTATACTACTCAATCATAATGTAAGACACGACACAGAAGGTAGGGTACAGAAATTAACCATCTAAATCAAAAATAAACAAGTTTTCTACCATACTGTTCAGTCAAAATAACAATCAATCATATTCTCAGAAAGAACCAACATACCGTAGGCCGAGTAAACACAGAGCAGACTGTGTTTTCGTGCCCAGACAGAGCAAAGATTTGTGTTTTGGTACGGATGTCCCAGGCCTGAAATAAGAAGTTTTAGTCTTAGGCTCTTAGCATAATCATCAGAACAATGTCCAGTATTCAGAGCTTAAGAAGTTAATAGACGAAACTGACCCGGCAAACAGAATCACGTCCTCCTGTGAAAAATATGTCAAGAGTTGGATGAAGAGCCAGGCAGTATACTCCACTAAGGTGTCCATGATAAGAACGAATAACCTGGACAGAATTACTCTAATGAAACACCATTGCCTTAAAAATAAAATCATACTACAACCATCCCCATTAAGCTTATAATTGTAGGTATAGATGTTATATGTTCAGATCAGGCTAGACTGGCGAATAATTGACAAAAACACGCCAACCTTCCCTGTTGGGTTTAACCCAGACAAAATACAACCATAGACATAATTAGTTAAACTCTCATATAATTCAGACATGTTGCATATAATAGAGCATCTTTGGCAGTCTCAACAACTTAAGCAAATCCCATCCGAAATGACGTAATACAAATGCTTACACTAAGCATACTAAAAAAATGGTGAGAAAATAAGAATCATAATAATTGATCATCTACATGCATTTGCCGTCAAACAAATTGACGTGTCCTACCACCCTGAATCCAGAAGACAAGAGGATGCACTGATTTTTTTTTTAGCTGCATCAACTTACTGCACCATATTTCTAATGTTGGCTAATTTTGCCAAAACCAAATTGCGAATTAATTAACATGCATAAGCACAACTGCACAAGGTAGGCCAGTAAAACAGTCATAAACCTGGTAACTAATTAATGATCATATCAACCATTCAGTCCCAAAAAGAGTACCATGTAAATATTGAAGGAATAATTATGGACGTGAGACTGCTATGGACATAATGCTTAACGACACTCAACACAGCAAATAAAAGGGCTCAAAGTCCCACCATGCCCAATAACAATTAGAAAAATGTGCTAACCTTATTTTGCTCAAGGTCCCAGCATTTAACCATTTTATCATCACCAGCAGAGAACATGTAGGTATGCCTCTGGCTAACAGCAAGGCCTGTAAAAAATAATACTCAATTAAATACGACAATTTGAGCAAAAGAATATTCAACTATGAGAACACCAACTATAACTAACCTCGTACTTGTTCAATATGACCAGTGAGTGTAAGTTTTAACTGTCCACTCGCTACATCCCATATCTGAAAAAGAAAACGAATTTTGTTGTCAAAAGACAATCCAGGATTTGATAACATAACTTCCTCTCTTTTTTTAGCTACCATTAATTTAAAAAAATCTGGTTCTTTTAAAGATTCCCTTTGTCCCACTATCACTTACAAGCTTAAGCTTCTAGTCTAACTGTAATTACTACTATCACGAAAGAGACCAGAAACCATCTAATGTTCTATAAATAATGTGATACCTTGATTGTACGATCTGCTGAACCAGAGCAAAACCAAGTGTTACTTGGATCAAAAGCAAGTGCTCTCACCCATCCCAAATGGCCGCTTATTACCTGAACATATTAAAAACAGATGTAGTGGTCATGCAAAGCCATACTAGGTGGAAGATATTCTATAAGGAAAACTATGTCAACTTAACCATATATTATCTGACTAAACTTGATTTAGATGCGAATGTTTTAAAACTGTATCCTACCCATATTGGCAAGATTGGAACCAGGGTATACGGTTTCTAATACGGTATTTGAAGGAAAGAAAAAACTAAGCAGCAAAAAAAAAAAAAAAACTTGCAATTAAATAATTTGAATGTAATCACTTTGGTTTGCCTTTATATTATCAACTACCTAAAATTTGATTATTTGAACATGTGCTAGTTTCGACAAAGGTTTATAATGTCCCCTTGTTGGCTTTTAATCTAATACGGTCGTCGTGATCTTCGGAATCTTTACAAAATTATTGCAGTTCATTGTTGCGACCATAATTTAATACCACATCACTTTAAAAAAATTAGCACTAGTAAAATCATGTTCTACTGAATTTGAGTTAGTAGTTTACTAATTTTTGTGAGTAAGCATGTTATTATCATTTTACCCACTTTATCACGCAAAACTTGAATAGTGAACACCCCACAAATACGAAAATTTTGGATGTACGAACCCAGATATACGGTTAAACCCTACTGGCAAATTTGTAATTTTAAAACCGTATATCCAATATGGCTTTCAAAACGTATAAGATTGCTCACCCCTAAGAAAGATGATATTACTCACTCTATAGGTCTTCCATGGACGATGCCAGTCAGGTCTTGGCCATCTACTCGAAACCCTCTCCATAAGCGCAGATGTTGAAAACCTTGATATGGCACACAGGAAGAAAAAAAAAATTGGTAAGCTAGATTGAAGTTATATTTATGCATGTCGAGCAATGACTATGATACTGAAGCATTACTCAACGAGTAAGAAAACTTGAAATTCATGAAACTCAATTAATAGAAAAAAACTAAAACAAAAGGTAACCATTACTTGATCAAGTACTAATCAAGAATGAATAAATATCAAAACGTTGGATGACAAGACAGATCACAAAGCCAAAAAGACAATGTAAATTAACAACATAATATCAGAGCAAAGTAGTCAGCTATTGCCCAGTGCTAAGCTCTCCAACTTCATGTAAACCAGTAACCAAAGCAAGCTTCCATGTAACAGTACGTTCAGAAACTAAAAAGCAAGTTCAGCTATGTAAGAAGTGCACTCTATTATCTACATCCATTTTTCTGTTTTCTTTCCACTTTCCTTCTGCCAAGTTAATATATTTTTCTTCCCAATTCTCTTTTTTTTTGGTACAATTTTGATGGTTTATACCAAAGTGCCCTAATAAATACACTATATAATAACAAAAAGTACCCTTACGACATTACCTAATAATCCAATAACCCTACACAACATACACCACCAGACACTCAACAAAGCCCATCCCAGCGTCAATAAACCCCCCGTCCCAATGTCAACAAACCCCAACCCTAACAATCACCACCCAACATGCTGCATGTCTCTCTGTTTCTCACCTCTCTGACCACACCACCGCCTCTACCTCACTTCTCCAACCACCACTAATGGGCAGCTTCAAATTCAATTTCCGACCACCGCTGACAGGCGGCTTCAACTTCAACTTCCAACCACTGGTGTTCAGCGAGGGTTGTCGTGTTTGTAGTGGTAGATCAAGTGAGGTGGCCAGTGCTTCTTGCCCTTGCCCGTTTTCTGTCAGCAGACGGTGGGTGTAGGTGTGGGAGTACAAGTCCAGTATCAATGATGGTGCATCGTAGATCATGGATGGTCGTGGGTTGCGGCGGCAGTGGTGGTGGTTGTGGACTCGTGGGGCAATCGGAGGTGGCAGTTCAGGTGGTTGTGGGGTAAGTGTGAGAGTAGGATAGGAAGTCAGATAAGAGGAGTGTGTGGCGGGGGGTAAAGAGAGTCATTTGGTCATCATTTTACCAACTTTCTTAAAAAGTCGGAGGAAACAACTGGGAGGAAATTAAAAAACAGAGGGAGTACAAAATAAGAAATCCATCAAACACATGCAGGAGAAGCCGAAAAGGTGTGGCAAAAGGTGGATCATGCCAGTAAATATAAAAATTAGAAACAAAAGAGAGGGAAAGTACTACTTACCGATCTGTAGAGCCAGGAACAGAAATAACCGCACTGCTTTTGGCAGGACCAAAATCATTCCTGAAACAGTCATATTGCCATGCATAAGCCAAAACAGGAACTCATTGCATATTACTTCACGAACAGCAAGCATGATTGTTTTCACCTCTTCCTATTCCTTTCCTGTTTATTTTGTTTTATACTCAAAGCCTTGATACATCCATTAGAGCATTTCAAAACCAAGTTGTTTTGGTGCTGACTAGGGGCTGAGGTTATTGGTGAGATAAGAGATTGGTGTGATAATGGATGAAGCCATGATGAAAGAATGAAGCTATGGAAATGGAGGTGAGCTGTAGGTGGTAGGGAAAATTGCCAAAAGATGTAGTTGGTGGTAAAATAAAAAGGCGCTAGATGGGAAATAAGCTCATAAGGTTCATTTTCGTGAAATTCACTTATTTTGTTAAATTTTGTTGTTTACTCTTCTAGTTCTGTCCGGTCGGATAACTTTCCCTCAATGGTATACAAAAAGTATGTCAGCTTCGTAGAAAAGATCGAGTAATCACCCTTCTCATTATGTCGTCAACCACTAAAACCAGGATATACTGTGAAACCTCGAAACCAAGATTCTAGACATGCGACAATTGGAAAGCAACAACCAATGACAAATGATCATAAAACCTCAAACTTGAGACTACTTTTGCATATTAGAATATAAAACAACACATTTGAGTTATAGTAACACATCACTTGATTATTTGATTTGCATAATGAGTAATTAGTTCATGTACTTACAATCTAGGCTCTTTTATAGGAGCAGCAATCAAAGCATTGCGAATGCCTCCTCTCTGTGCATCTTCTGGAGCTGAATGACAGACCAGAAGCAAAATACTGGAATCAAATCCAATCCTCATTAAATAAAGAGTAATAATGCGGGTATACAACATATCTAGAACATCAAACCTGGAAGGGCAAGAGTGTCAGAAGAAGGAGCCGACAATGAGCTGGTTTGATCTTGCTTACTAGCTTGGGGCTTAATAGACGTCGGTTCAATACCCCCATATTCCAATTTCATCTTCAGAAGTTGCAAAAATGAAACAAATAATCAAATTCAAATGTAACCAACAGTAGCTAAGATCACAGAATTTCAAAAATTCTCTCTAAATTACTAACCTTGTGACTCAATCGTATCTTTTTGCTGCAACATCAACAAATGCACCCACAAACACACACAAAAACAATTAAAAATTAGGGTCTGGCCTTCTTATATCACAATACACGAATTAAGAGTCAAGTTGATTGGTATATGAGCAGGACAAACAACTGGAAAAATTTATTTTAATTTTATGGGCCAGAAGAAAAAGTTACTCTCTTCGTCTCAATCCTCTATTTACCTTAGATTAAAATACTCCATTGATATTGGAACATAGGGAGGGCTTGTTTAAAATAAATAAAACCACGAAAAAAGGAAATAAAAATTAGGGTTTACAAAAAGAAAATATACCTGAGTACATCAGTAGGAGGAAAGGTGCCATGAAGAGGAGAAAAAAAATCGAGCGAACGTTTGAGGGATTTGAAGCTTAGTTTCTTAAGGGATTGCGGCTCAACTACCTCCATTAATACTGTCAATTAATTAAGGATAAAGACTATAATTAGAAAACAAGTATATACTGAAAAGAGCCGGGAGGGATGTGGGCAATAATATTTTTTCCAATTTAATGAAAAAGGGTAGTTGTTGATTCGACTTTATATTTATATATTATATTGTTGGGAGGTTGAAGATTGTGAAAGAAGCAACAAAGCAAAGTGAAAGATTGAAGTTTCCATAATTGAATCAATGTTTTCTGTCGTCCGGGTGAAAGGGATTGTCACTAACTAATGGATATATACATGAATCAATATGGTTACTGTCGTCCGGGAATCAAGTATATTAGCATTAAACAGCCTAAGAATTAAGTAAGTAATTAACTGAAACGAAACCCTTACAATTAACTAATGAATAAATACATGAATCAATGGTTACTGCCGTCCGGGAATCAAGTATATTAGCATTAAACAGCCTAAGAAGTAAGTAAGTAATTAATTGAAACAAAACTCTAACAATTAAAATTAAACTTACAATCCAAGTGGGAGATGGAGTGGGCGAACTGGACGCTGCAGTGGCTGCCGCGACGGCGAGTACACTAGTGCCTGTTCAAGAATTTTGGGTGGCCCCGCTAGGGTATGATTTTGGCTCTCCATTTGGGGGGGGGGGGGAATTTGGGTGTGAAGACTCAAGAGAGGTGTTACACTCTATGTTACTCGGACTCGTTTAGAAGTATCCGACACGAGTACGTGTCCAAGTGTCAGACTCAGCTATTTTTATGAAAAATATGCATATTTTAGTTTAAAATGAGGTGTCCAAAGTGTCATGCCCATGTCCGAGTGTCGAGTGTCGGACACGGGTACGCGAGGGAATTAGAAGAGTCGGAGTAACATAGGTTACACTATGTCAAATATATACTAGCGCAAAACCGACAAACCGTAGTACAACTTAACTAATTTAGAGCATGTTTGGTTTGTTAAAAAAGAGTTTTTGTTTTTAAAGCTTAACTAGTATTAGTGTCAGACAAGTCCTAACTATAACTATATTTAACATTAAAACTAGTTTTCATGCCCGTGCAAATACTAAAATAATCAGCGATAATTTGACGATATAATGAAATATGGTACATAGTTCATGTCTAAGATTTTACTCGGTATATAAATCGTATGACCGATAAATAACTCTTGTTAACATAATATTGACATGAGATAAATCAATGTTTGATTAATTATAGTTTTTGTTTGGAAAGAAAACCAAGTGTAACACCCTCCCTTATCTAAGAGCCTTAAGCTAGACATCTCCGATAAAAGACGGTGTTACCATCTCAGTTGCCTGAAGTAAATAGTATAAGAAACAACGAATCAAGGTACTTTAAATTAAAAGATGAATATTAAGTAAACTGTCCAATTTGGTGAATGCATATCAATATAAACCAATGTGAGAGGTGTTATCAAATGCCAACCACACGTGTACATGCTATATGATGATAACAACCAATGAAAATAACATCCAATAGCCACCAAGCACACGGCCATAGGCCACCATCAATGTCTCAACCAAATTTTCATGTAAGAATTACACAATGTCAATCACAGCAATTCCAAGACAATAAACACATAAAGAAACCCTGCAAACAAGTGTTGAGTAGCTAGCCTACCTTTAGCAAACTTCCAAGCTCAGCAAACAATGCTAAAAAGCTTCCTCGCCAAAGCCGTCACCTAAACAAAGTGAATAACATACCATTACTAACTTAGCTAAATAAATTTAGTACACAAGGTAACTAATTATGAAAAGCTAAATAGGATCAGCCCCTCGACAACGACTAAAGGTACCCATATGCATACTACGATCCTTGTCGAAACAGTTAAACCACATTGCTTCATTACATATTAGGTCTCATCGATCCCTAACAAGACCACCCGCTACAAGTGATGAATTCCAAGGCCATATCTAATTTCAACAGAATAAATTACATTCCTTTGACAAAATCTTCCACTGCCAGCACTAGAAAAATACTATTTGATTATGAAGATCTACAATCCTCTAGACAAAGTATGGTTTAACAATTAAGAATGCAATTTAAATGCACACAAGAAAAGTGAAAACAATTACTTCATTATCGATCGACAGCACAGCCCCATAAAGTCGATCAACCTGCTGTTTACTTGCCTAATTAAGCATACTATACTACTCTCAAACACATCATAACCTGCAAATTACCTCAACAACCAGCACCCATCACCCCCTACACCCATGTAAAAGACGGTCTCAAGGCGAAGTATAAGATGGTATAACAATTTAACCAAACTCAACCTAATACACGGTTCAAACAGTGAACGATTCCAGGCCAACTATCCCCCTTCCATGGTCAGTCAACAATTATAAAACCGTCTCAACAAACTATAACAAAACCCCCAAATTAATTTCTAGGGTTATCAACAAATCGACAATACACTACTCTAATTAGCTAATAATCAAATTAAAGGGGTTAGGATAGTTTACTTACGATTTAGGATGAAAATAAGCTAACAAGTCGTCACAAATACAGATCAAGGACCCTCTTTCTCCTTCCCGAGTACTCGTCGTCTCTCACGCTGCTCTTCCCTCTCTTTTTTTGTTTTTTTTTTTTTGTTTTGTTGCTTTAATTTTGAGTATTTATAAATATGGGCATTTGGATTTTTTAATAACTCGGCCTAAAACATAAAACACTCGGTCCAAACCCAAATCGAGTTTTAATTACAAGTCTTTTTTTTTTTTTTTCTCGACCGTAACAAATAACCCGTCTCAACTTACACTTCTTTGAGGTTGTCTATGGATGGAAATTTTTCTACCAAAACAGCGACATGGTTAGCACAAGGCTTATTCGATAGAAATATCGACAAATGTGAATTTTACTAGATTTGGAAACTAAATGTTCCTCCAAAATTGAAATTTTTTCTTTGGAAAATTTGTGTCGATGGCCTCCCTACAAAAAGTAGGCTTCTAAGAAATCATATAATTGTCCCACCCTCGGTGTATTTTGTGCAATCATCCAATTGAAGATAAAGATCTTTTCTTTTTCAAATGTTCCTTAATTGCTTTCGTTATCCAAGACATGAATATCATTAGTTTTAACAAAAAATTTTGCAATATATGATAATATTGCAAGTCAAAACTTCATAGGGAAACTTAATTATCTTAAAAATTTAATTCCAAAAGCCAATTTCATTAAGATTGTATTTATTTGGTGGAATGCATGATTCCATAGAAATGACATTATTTTTAATGATATTCATATCAATATCAGCAAACTTATTCTTTTATGTAATAATAGCATTAAGATTTGGAATGAGACTAGACATAAGGATCTTAACAATCCTAATAAAGACGAGTCAGTTAGAAATACTATTAATAAGAATGAAATTTGGTGGGAGAAACCGAGAAATGGGTTTCTAATGCTAAATTTTGACGGGTCGAAAATAGATAGTAATAAAGCTGTTCTAGGTTATTCTATAAGAGATCATAATGGTAAAGTCGTTTTGTTAGGGGCTAGAAAGTGTGGGTCGAATAGTGTTCTTGTTGCGGAAGCTCTCGCCTTAAAAGAAGGCATTTTAGCCGCTAAATATTTAATTTCAAAGTTAATTGCAGAAGGTGATAATTTATGTGTTATCAACTCAATCCGTAGTACTTGACAAATTCCTTGGGAAAATTTCTAGTATCATCAAGGATGTAAAATTAGATCTTCAGTTTTTTGATGAAGTGATAATTAAACATTGCTTTCGTGAAGCCAACAAAGTTGTCGACTTTATGGCTTCTATTGGATATTCATGTCTAACTCTTTCGACGTGGTTTGAAAGCCGGTGGCTTCAACTCACCTCTATCATTCGAAAGGATGAGATAGTTGGTCCTACCTTAGGAGATCAATCTAGTTTTATTACCTTATAAAAAAAACAAAAAAAAAAAAAAAACTTATTAATCCCGACTCATAATTATATATAAATTATTAAAATGCTATTTAAAATTTATAAAATTACGGGTATGATGATGAGTCACTTTTATATACATTTATATGCCTCCCCTTAATCGCTTTTTGTATAGGTTTCGTGCTAAATTACGTTATTTATATGTCATTTATTTTAGAATGTTGTTACTGCTGCTATTTGGTGTTTAATGCAGAATGATGCATTTGTGGAACAAAGGAGTGAAATGAAGCACCGCGGAATGGCATAAAGGAACACACGAGGCATGTCACGGAATTCTAGAGGAAGAGAAGAGAAGATAATACGAAGAAGTGATGAGAAGAGGGGAGTACTCGATCGAGTTCACCCGTACTTGACCGAGTATCTTCATGCAATTAAGAGGAATTCAAATGACGAGAGTTGATGGTCCATAGAGGAGCATACTCGATCAAGTATGCCAGAACTCGATCGAGTATTTGCCTAGAGTCCAACTTCTACGAGGACTTTCCTTAATAAATCTATCTCATGCTATAAATACCAAACTCGACACAGATGCTTTGTTATGCTTTAATTTACYCTAGAAACCTCTAAAAAACTTATAGCGTAGTTTAGTTTATGTTTATTTCGGATCTAAGCCTTGTTCATCAATTATTTCGTATGGTATTAATCTAATCTTCCTTTACTATTTCAATATTTATTGTTCATCTTATCTTTGCTTTTAATTATGTCTTCTATCATTATTATTGTTGTTAATTTAGTTAATATGTGTAGCTAATTTTATAATCTGGGGTGAAAAGGGATCTAGGTTGTTAGAAGGGGTTTAATTAATGAGTTAATTGTTAAATTGCTTTTATGTTGTTTAATTGTTATCTTACATCTAATTGATTAGTTACTGGTCAGGATTAATTGATTATTCTTGCAAACTAGGATTTTCACCGATCGGATTAAGACTAGTATAGGCTGCGACAATTAAATAAAACTAGTTTAATGATAGCGACCGCATGTTAAATTAGATCTAAAGGACATATTAGAATCGACCGATCATATGGACTTAAACAACATATTTGCTCTGTTAATTAGTTAAATCACACCCCCGTATAACTGCCTAGTGAACTTGATCCCTAGACTCTTAATATTATTGAATTCGTCTTTACTTTACTGTAATTAGTTATAGATATAAACAAACCAACCCCAAAAAAATTGTTACCTTTAAGACAGATTTAGACTTTAGCAAATAGATTACGCCGTCTCCTCGTGGATTCGACCCTGACTTACCTCTAGCTATTTGTTAGTAATATTTTAGGATTATTTTGATTAAGGTGATACGACTAAACCCTTGCAAATTTGGCGTCGTTGCCGGGGAGGCAACAATTTTCTGTTTGTTTTTGTTTATTTTTGTCTTTTTTGTCTTAGGAAGTTTTAGCTCCTTGAGACAATTTTATATTTTCTTGTTAGTTTCG
This sequence comes from Silene noctiflora, assembly GCA_009801015.1. Classification (NCBI taxonomy): domain Eukaryota; kingdom Viridiplantae; phylum Streptophyta; class Magnoliopsida; order Caryophyllales; family Caryophyllaceae; genus Silene; species Silene noctiflora. The sequence continues at coordinate 41,215 of VHZZ01009292.1, forward strand.
TGTATGTCCGGGTCTAACAGGTCAGAGATTGTACCTTTTGATCCCGAACCAGAAAGGACTTTTCGGTATAGACGAAGCTTACAGAGAAAATTTAGTCAAGTGGAAGACTTGAGTACACTTGTTAAAGATTATGAGCACTTTATTTTCGTAGAAGATCAGTCCTTACAAGAGGACACGCCAGTTTCTGCAAATTCCAGTTCTGTTACAATGCTGACTCTTGCGAGTCACACTGAGCCTACCTTAGATTCCATTCCTAAGGGGTTCAAGCTTCCCACTACAGATAAGAGAACTTTTGAGATTCGCCCCTCCTATATCAATTTGGTGGAGCGAAACTTGTTTGGAGGAGCACCTGGGGAAGACCTTGCAAAACATATGGAGAAGTTCGTCAAATACTGTTGTTCCATCCCCTTGACTGCGGGGGTGACTCAAGACCAGGTGAAACAAGTGCTCTTTCCTTTCTCCCTACAGGATGGTGCTGCATAGTGGTTACGAGATCTAGACATGGAAGCATTAGGCATTACCGACTGGAATTCTTTAGCTCTTGCCTTCTACAAGAGATACTTTCCTCCACGGAAGACCAACGTGCTAAGAGGTCAAATTACAAGCTTTAAACAAGGGCCTACTGAAGCCTTTAATGAAGCATGGGTTAGATTCAAGCGATTGGTTTGTTCTGTCTCACACCATGGCTTCCAGAAGTGGTTTTTGTGCAATCAATTTTACAATGGCTTGTATGATGATAATAGATCTCTCCTTGATTCTTCTGCCAATGGGAGATTCTAGAATAACATCAATGATGATAATGCATGGAAGCTAATTGATGAGATGACTACTCACACTACTGAGTATGGTAATTCACGAGGGAGTGTTAGAGGTGGAGGCGCAGACAATGCTGTTGCAGCACAATTAGAGGTCCTAACTGCCCAAATAACTGAATTGAAGACATCTCAATCTCTGGGTGAGCAGCAAACAGTTCATGCTATGATCCAATAGGAAGTGTCCTATGAAAGATGTGGAATTGAGGGTCATATTGCTAGAAGATGTATGAGCACAATTGAGCAAGTACACGCCTTTCAGTCATTCAGGCAAGGTACTCCCTATTCCAACTTCTTCCCTGAMAGAAGCCAGAATGCATCTACTTCAAACCCGCAGCAGAACACGTATGTTGTGCCTCAGAATAGGGGTAATCAGCCGGGTTACTATCAAAGGCCACCTCAACAATTCCAGCCAATACAACCTCCTCCACAGGCTCCCAGTAACGATCTAGTTGAGATGAAGGCTATGTTGCAATAGAGCCTTGCGGCTCAACATAAACAAGCATCCTTAATCTCTAAACTCATGGCTCACAACAAGATTCTGGATACCCAAGTGGCTCAGTTGGCAAGTCAAAATCCATCTAAACAGCCCGGCAATCTTCCTCCTCAAGAATGTTATTTCTTTGAGGAGTGGTACTTTCTATGCAAATACAGAGATGCCCACTGATGAAGATGTTGTTCCTAAGAAGACGAGTGGCCAGAAGTTGGGTCGTGACGAGAATGGATCAAGTAAAGATAAAACACGAGGCAAGAAAAGCGAAAAAAAAGTCGAGACCATAGTGGACACTCGATCGAGTGGCGCTAAACTCGATCGAGTATACCCCCAAGCAGCCATTGATTCGAGTTATTCAGCTACGACAATTGATCCACAGAGAGTACTCGATCGAGTACACCCTAAACTTGATTGAGTATCACCCTTGCCTACCGACGATGATTCGCGAGTGGAGAAGAAGACAAAAAAAGTCGCACCCATTAAAATTGCACTACCTTTTCCCCAACTATTGCAAAAATCCAAACTAGAGCAACAATTTGGACGGTTCATGGAGGTAGTGAAGAATTTGCAAGGTAGTGTACCATTTACTGAATTGGTCACTCAAGTGCCTGCTTATGCGAAGTTTTTAAAGGAGATCTTATCTAAGAAGAGATCTTTTGATGAGATAGAGACGATAGCTTTCACTCAGACTTGCGCAGCTGCCCTTCAAGCTAACTCACCTCCTCAGCTACAAGATCCAGCGAGTTTTTCTATTCCTTGTACTATTGGTAGTTTAGCTATTGATAAAACATTATGCGATTTATAGGAGCTAGCCTTAGTGTTATGCCGTACTCTGTTTGTAAAAAATTAAATATGGGTCAGCTTCGTGTCATTACTATGACCCTACAAATGGCCGATAGGTCTTTAAAGAGCCCCATGGGTGTCTTAGAAGATGTGCCAGTCGGAGTAGGGAAGCATTTTATTCCATTTGATTTCATAGTAATGGATATGGCTGAAGATTTCAATGTCCCTATCATTCTAGGACGACCGTTCCTTCATACTACAGGAGCAGTCATAGATGTTAGGGATGGTAGTCTTACACTGAGTATAGGGGATGATAAAATTACATTCATTCTTGATAAGTCATTAAAACATCCCCAGTCAGCCTCTTGTCATATGATTCACACTGTCGATTATAATATTGATGACTACTTTTCTTCCTCTTTTGACAGGAATCAATTTGACGACCCTGTTGTTACGTCCGGAACATAGAACAAGGAGGTAGATGAGATTGAGAAGCTAATTTATGGATATGAACTTCCTCTTGTGACGATCCACTACCCTGCGGTAAGTGAAGACCTAGAAGCTGAGCTGGATGCCTTGGAAGTAGAAATATTCAGAGAAGAGGTTGTCCAAGTAGCTGAAGTGGAACCAGCTCCTATGTTTGATAAATTGGAGGATCGTGAGCAAAAATGCTCTTATTTTATGCTCGACCTTGAATTAGATGAACCCGAACAGTTTTTGTTGCTACNCTCTTATTTTATGCTCGACCTTGAATTAGATGAACCCGAACAGTTTTTGTTGCTACTTTATTTAGCTTGCACTGTAATTTGGTGTTACTTATGTCTATTCGTAGCACATGCACGTTCTTTTGATCTACTATTACGTGCACTAAGTTGTTTTGACTATGTTATAGGTGCGCATTCAGTCTAACGTCGAAGAGTAGCTCGCATGGAGTATACTCGATCGAGTGGCCCAATACTCGATCAAGTATCCATGGCCCTGGGCTTGATCATTGCTGTTCGTGCACGATGACGTGGTTGGTTGATGTTATTCCTATGTTTTGCAGCTGGTTTGAGGAATTTCTACGCTTACATTTGGTATTCTCTTTCCTTTGTATCTTCTTTCATTGTATTATATGTAGTTATTTCTCCTTATGCCTTTGTTAGTAGTGTCCTTTAGGTTGCTGGATATATGTTATATTGTGATTTATGTGCTGTTTAGGTCACAATGAGGACACTGTGACATTT
>VHZZ01009293.1:11885-23757 GCA_009801015.1 Silene noctiflora
ATATATATATAAGACCAAGTGAGTCCTTCTTGATCTTTTGAGTCCATAAGTCCTTATAAAGACCGTTAGATAAAGGAAATGAAAGGATGAGATTAGATCTTAATGGAAGGCTACAAATGAATCTTCGCTAATTGTCTTATTAATTAAACAATCTCCCTTACTAATCATTCATCATTTCATTATCACAACCTTCTCCTCCTCTCCCTACATCTCACTTCTCCATCCTCTTAAAAACAACCCTAAAAAATAAAAAACCCAAATAAATCATCCATTACACTCTTCCTCATTCACCACCAACCACCACCAACCCCACCCGACACTACCGCCGCCGCCAACCCCACCACCACCACGACACTGTACGTTTTTTTTTTTCAGATGTGGTGTTAATTTTGATGTTTGAGATCGTTTTTTTCAATTTTATTTATATATGTATTATCATTTTATTATCTATTTTCTCAAATGTCGTCTTCGTATAAAATTTTTTTTTTCAAATTTTGGGTTTTCAAATCTAGATTTATTTTGTTTTTTCGATTTTTCAAATTTTGAGTTTTCAATTCTACTAAAATGGATCTTATATAATTTATTGATTTTAATTTTAGATCTACTAAATAAGAAATAGATTTTTGAAAAAATAATCGCATAAGTCTTGTTTGTGGTGGTTGTTGGCGGTGATTGTTGGTAGTAGTAGTTGGTGGTTGGGACTAAAGTTACACACGTTCTCTAGTAAAGTTACACACACGATATACTAAAGTTATTATAATTCAAATTTTTGTTTAAAAATGACTTAAAATGACTAAAGTTACACCGTCATGGACTAAAGTTACACTGTCATGGACTAAAGTAACACTAGGACTAAAATTATATTAANTTTAAAAATGACTTAAAATGACTAAAGTTACACCGTCATGGACTAAAGTTACACTGTCATGGACTAAAGTAACACTAGGACTAAAATTATATTAACTTGTCTTAAAATTAGATAAAATTCTAATTAATTTATCAAGAAACACTAAAGTTACACTATTATGGACTAAAGTTGTACTGTCAGTGGACTAAAGTTACACATAGAAGCATTAAAGTTATAGTATTACTGGCCAAAGTTACACCCCTTAAGGTTACATGACATTTGTACAAAAATTAAATAAATTCAAAAAATAATATAGAAAATCATATTTTATAATTTTTAGACGAGGTTGTTTTTAATTTGTCTTAAATTACATAAAATCAACTTTAAGTCAATTTGATGTAACTTTAGAGTTTTACGACATTAATTTGATGTAAAAGGGGGACAAGGTTCTTCTCTTTAATTCAAGGTATAGACTCTTCCCCGGAAAGTTGAATTCGAGATGGTCAGGCCCATTTGTGATCACCGAAGTGGGAAAATATGGCGACTTCGAGATAGCGTCGGAAAACGGTGAAAGATTCAAGATCAATGGTCAAAGAATCAAGCCTTATTATGAAGGAGCTTTCGTAGGGGAGGTTCAGGCCATTCGCCTCGCACCACTCCCACCATGATAGAGCATTGACACGGAGGAGAGTTTGATGGAGTCCTCCCTTAAACCACCACTTGTATATTTAATAACCCTCTAATATTTGCATTTCCATTATTTCATTGCATTCATCACATTCATCTATATTCTACAATTTTTGATCTTGAGAGCAAGAAAGGGAGGGTTGCTAATCATGTTTTGAGCATTGTGGATAGCATGCACAAAGTGTGGGGAGATAGGAGTCTTGAGAGAAAAAGAAAGCAAGTAACGAGTTGACCTCAACTCGTGGGAGTTGAAGGCCAAAAGATTGACGGAAGGTTCATTGCCAGGAAACTCGAGCGAGCCCTGGAAAACTCGAGTGATTTACTGGAGAACTCGTGCGAGTCACTGCAAACTCATGTAAGTCGCCGTTCTGAAGAAAGCACCTATGCTCTCTACCGCATGACTCGAGCGAGTTCCATAAAACTCGAGCGTATCAACAGACTCGTGCGAGTTCCCCGAGCCTCGCGCGAGTCCTCTGTTGGGAAATCAATGCTGCCGCCTAACTCGCACGAGCTCTCAAAGACTCGTGCAAGTCTCCCTGCTTCAGCTGCGAAACACGCGACCTTCCTCCCCCAATATAACACTCCCTATATAAATAAAACCCTCCATTCACAAACACTATCTATCCTCAAAAACCTCAAGAAAAAAAACCCTAACAAGAAAAACATCAACAAAACTCATCACTCTCCACTCATTACTCAAAACCTAAAAGTAAGAGGAAGCATGAAAGGGAAAAGAAAAGTTACTCCTTCAAAGAGAAGATCCTTAATGCTAAGGAGGATTTCTTCCATCACAACTCTAAGCCTAAGAAGGCGAGAGAATGAATTAATTGTCGATTTCTCCCCATTAGAAGGTTTTCCGGATGTCCAATTCCTTAATGAATCTCAAAGGATTGCATTTGCAAGACTACTTGGTAAGAACATCTTACCCACTCGCTTTGTTAGCGAAATTACATTGCTAAAATTGGGTATTAGAGAGCAAACTAAGGCTCTATTTGAGAATATTGGACTCTCCCTTATGTTCAATATGCATGAATTGACATATAAACTTGTGTTAGAATTCCTAAGTAGTTTGCATGTATCCACCTTGAATAGATTAATTCGAATGGAATTCCTATTAGAGAATGTAACAAGAACCTTAACCTTGGTAGAATTTTCCAATATCTTTGGCCTTGATGTGAGTGCAAATCGACCACTTAGACCAAAAGAGTATGACGTCGGACCTCTATGAAGAGCCCTTACGGGCCGAGAATTGACGAAATTCCGAGATTACTTTGCTTTATCCATCCAAAACCCAATTATTCGATTCACCTATCGCTTCCTCACTAGCACAATTCTTGCCCAAAGAGACCCCGCGATCGTAAACGAGCTTGACCTAGACTTCTTCGAGTCTTACTTGCAAATAAAAGCAAAAAGTGGGTATGTATTTAATGCTCTATATGTGCTATTGGAAAGATGGACTAAGTTTTCAAATGAGAGCGAGGGCTCAATGAGACATATTATAAATGGTGGTCTAAACACTAGACTTGCTAAGCACTTTAACCCGAATTTCAATCATGATCATTCCTACATCCCGATTCCGGGAAATATCTTAATTAACGAAGAGCTCCTCCGCCACCATCACCATTGGATTCGCTTTGAGGAGGGTGATAAAATTTTGTGGTTGACCAAGGGATGCTCACCCATCGAGCTACCTCGAGAAGGGTTCCCACGAGTTACTCCACGTCGTGGAACCCTTTCATGAGTACCCACATACTTAGTGTCGGTCATCGTAATAACGACTCCATTAAGAGCTAACGTTCCACCAAGGTGACAAGCTAGAGAAAGTGATAAGGAGACCTCGGGAGCAATACAAATTCTCTCATTTCCAATCAAATATGAAGAGTATAAGCACCCCGACTCTCAAGTCACCATCGAGGACTTCATAACCGGTCTCCTCCAAGACTTGCATCATCAACTTTATCAAAACCGTGTCGACCATTACAACACCCTTTATCCTTGGTTCCATGAGCAAGTCTCACAAGGAAAAATTGCTAAGGATAGCGTACTTCCCTCTTGGACAAGGTTTGACCCCTCTTTCAAAACTTCAATCAAGACGCCGAGGGCGGAGAAGGAAGAAGTATTGGTGCGGATAATAAAAGTCTACGTGACGAGGACACGGTAGATCTTGATAATGAGGGTGATGTGTTTATTGATGTACCTACGGAGGATGAGGAGTCCGACTTCGCCGAAGAAGGCCTGTGAAGAGAAGACCCAAAAGGAGAGTCACTCACATGTAAAGGTAATGGCTACCGTAAGCATTACACTTTGTCCCACTTTTGTGAGTCTCATAACTATCCTCTGGTATGTCTTTTTATCTCATGATCAATACTTGTAGTTTGTTATCTCATGCATTGCATTCATGCTCTTGTGCCCAAACTTCCCTTCCTTACACTAGTAATAATGTTGTAAATGGTTTGGGGAAGTTTGAGCACAAGCACCCCGAGTCAATTTTAAATTGGCTCTCCGAACAATAGAGAGCATGCATCACTTAAATTAGCCTAATTTGCATCATTTGTACAATTTTATCATATAGAATTTCATGGTTAGAGTATTAATTCATTCATTCATGTATTTGCATTTTGCATTTCCTTTTCTCACTTGTGTACATTGAGGACAATGTCCATAATAAGTGTGGGGATGAGAACTATTTTTCCCAAAACTTATAAAAATTTGAAAAACTTGAAAAACTTAAACATGTTTTTTACTTTTTAATAAAAATAAAATCTCTGAAAACTGAATTTTTTTCACAAAGACCAAAAACATGTCCTTTACTTTGTAATGTATAGCTTTAGTATTGTATATACTTGTGTTTGGTACTCTTCTCACATAGGACTACACCACATTCGAGACATCCTTAAGGGATGCATGAAGAGCTGCACGGTATGATCGTTTCATTCTCTTATCCCTATTTTTATGTTAATGACAATGTGTTGCATTTTTGTTGTTGCGGCTTGTATACTATGTGATGATAGAGTGTGCATTTAGATTATTTGTCATATTAGTTGTTAGAACATGTGCATTAGACTTGTATATATATAGTTGCATCATAGCATATAGCTTGTATTTTAGGAAACATTTTCTGAAGATTCCCAAATGAGAAGCTTGGCAAGTGTATATAAGGCCCTTGTAGATATTTTTTCTCCTTGAGACTTTGTTGCTAGAATACATATAAGACACCCTAGATTATGTCCTACTAGTATCTTTTGTCCCATGGGCTAAGGCCTAGTCAATGGTTTGCATGTGAGTCACCTTGTCCAACCCTATGATGTGATATGGACCCGATAAACTTGTCTAGGTGACCTTGAATTGACTTTGTGGTTTGGCATCCAAAAATACTTCTCAAATAAGTTTGCAATGTTTTTTTCAAAAGTTTTGTTGTGGATAATTCCCGAAGTAAAACTCAAATATTTTGTAAAGTGAAATGCTAATGTGAATCATTTTGATGGAGGCGTACCACTTCAATGTGCTTTGTTGTGGGATCTATTGAATTGGGCCCCCATTCGGTTGTGAATTCAACCACCCAAAGACAGAGTGACTATCACCCCGAAAAAGCTATTTGTGTAGAGATTAAACGGTTTCATAATAAGCGATTGGCGTAAGCAAAGGACACTAGCTAGCGAGGGACAAACCCCATCTAAAATTTTAAAAGTGAAAGTTAATGAGGTCAAATTTCAAATGCCAATCAAATCCACTTTTGTTTTAAAGAATTGAGCAATTCATCCCCCATAACCTTTTTGTTATGTCACCTTGTTGAGCTTGGGATGATCCTTGGCCTTTACACTTGTAGAGAATCTGAGACTTGCCATGTCATATGCCACTAACATCATAGGGATCATCCATCCATCCCATCTGACCGCCCTTAACAAAAGCATTTAGCGATTGAGGACAAAAGTAACCTATTTTGACACCATTTGGAGGTGACTTGTATGTATCCTCTTGGACTTAGTAATTTGGAGAACTAGTATCTTTGATGGAATGTGTACCCTTGTATTGCTTCTCATTTAGATGATTTCTGCCACTTAGATGAGGAAAGTGGCTATTATTTTTGTAGATGGATCCTTTTTTTTGATTTCGTGCTTCATATAGGATGTATCGCCACTTTGGCAAGCCCCACCTTGCCTTGCAAGAAGGCACCCTACCTCATGGATGCCTTGTTGTGAGTTGAAGGGGCGGAATAAGACCCGTTAATTGTCTCACATTGTGTAACACCTCCATTTATCCAAGAGCCTTAACTAGGCCTTCCTAGATAAATGAGACTGTTTCCATCTCGGAATGACCGAGGTAGTGAATAAAAGAGTTTAGCAAACGAAGGAAATTTAGATAAATTAAACTCAAATGTCTCTTACAAATTTTTTTTAAAACAAATACAAATACAACTCGCAGCGGAAAAATTAAAACGTCAAAACTATTATTGAATAAACAAGTGATCTAAATCTAAGTCGTCAAGTCAAGCTCCTCGCGCCTCCCAAGCTCCTAGCCTGCTAGTCTCAAGCACCTTCAAGTCTGCTCCACATTTATGGTTCATCACATATGTTCACGAATACACTGTCAACCTCGCGGTTGAGTAGGATAAAAGACATCACAATAACAAAGCAATAATAGTTTCACAACTGTCCCCAAAATGTCACATCTCAATATCAACTGTCCACGTTATCCACCAGAGACTAAGCCTGGGACCTTCCAATCATTTATCCACATGATCCACCAGAAACTAAGCCTGAGGCAGTCCAATATCTCATACACATGATCCACCAGAGACATGGTCTGCAGAACAAGCCTGGGGCCGTCCAATACTCACAATTCCAAATCTCAACACAATATATACAATACTTACATACTCAATTCAATCCAACAACAATGTCTCAACTCAACAAGGATATCTCCATTTAACAATAATAACTCAAAACAATATTAATAATCCATCTCATGACAATATATCAAATCTCAACAACTGCGCCATCAACCATTATCATATATCGTACTCAAGCCAATTCAAACAGATATAGTTAGAGTGAGTAGATTATCCTATATTTTCGCAAATACTCCAATTAGCAAGCATCGTACAAACAAATAAACAATCTCCTCCCAAATAGCAGCCTAAAAAAATTAATAATAAACATACAATTACTAGTCACACCATATCGTTTATTATTATATAAAATTATAATTATTAATTATCGATTACATAAATTAATTAATTAGAACTTGATACCCAACTAATTAACCTGTTACCACAAACGCTCACACACTTACGCAAGCTAATTGGTTATGCTAATTAATAACTATATTTACGACTTGATTTATTATTACACCATAATCTAATTACATACTAAAATAGTTAAATCCATTTACCACTTTACTCACCTTATTTATTTAACAAACAACACCCCACTTCCTACCACACAAACTAAACACCTAAAGACTCGTGCCATCTACAACAACTACGAATCACACTAAACAAAACCACACACACATACTCAAACCGACACCTTCAACACCACTCAAACACCCTCTCGCCACTGTCTCTGCCGCCAATCACAACGACCACCACCGCCAACCTCTTCCTCTCTCCACCTCCATCACAGCCACCACACTACCTCACTTACACACCCCCTACGCTGCCAGGAAACTCACGCCCCTGTTCACACACAACACCAACACGCACTCCCTCCTTCTCACAACCACCACACAGCCTCCGTGGTCCACCCCTGGCCATGAGAACACCACCAACATCACCCCCTCACCACCACGATCACAACCATACCCGTCAACACCCCAATTCCCTCTACAAACGACACACCACACCTCCCTGTTTTTCGCGATTTTCTGGCCACCGGTGCACCGGCCACCACGACACCTGCCCTGGACGCGCCTCACCACCAGGAACATGACCCTACCCTCCGTTACTCCTAATACCCACTATACACCCTTTCACGCTTGTCTTAAACTCCGACACAAAACACGATTCCACGGTCCACCACCGCGCTGACACCAGTCAACGATGGCCACAGGGTGGTCACGACAACCTAGGCTAGGTCACGATCGATCCAGGTCTGATCCTAGGCCTACGGTATGGTCACAATTGGTATTATACATGGCTTACGAAAAATTAAAACGATAAACTATGAGACGGTCTTACCTTGTACGCGAATAATGATGAAACGGTTGCTAGGTCTAGAACTCCTCCTTCCTTCAAATTCGAGATTTGTGAACTACTAAATTTAGATGGCGTATTCTTCCTTTTATATGTTAGGTTAAGACGTTATATTATTTTATTATTAAACCCGTCACATCTTATTGTATCTTCTTATTAAGTCCCGAGTCATAAGAATCCCGCACAAGGCAAGCACACGGCCCAAAGCTCAATTGCCATTAAGTCCAATTCCCTTCTTGCTTATTTATTTATTTTTTAATTATCGTCTTAATTGCAATTATTATTATTAGAACTGCGACTATCATTAATTAATTATTTGAATTACATAAATTATTTATATAACTAATTACGGAATTACGAGGTATTGTACATTGGCTAATTAGTTAAAATAAAGGTCTTAGTTTGATCACCTCTTTACTCGAGACGGGAAAAGGTTCGGTTTGGGAATATTTGATGTGACTTGTTTACACGCTCATTTAGGCCCCTAACTAGCCTCTTTCCTTACTCTATTGTGCATGAATTAGGGTTGTCTTCTATCATTAGTTGTCTATTTGCTATCCTATGTGGTTTTGGTGCTCTTGGTTGGAGAGGAGTGCCAACCTTGCATTCATGAAACAATTCGGGAGCTAAATGGATCGCATTTAACGACCAAGCAATAAGGAGAAATCGATACTAAAGACCATAGTAGTTATATGAAGTATTGGGGCAATAACAAGGAACTCCCACGAGTCCTGAGGAGCTCCCACGAGTCCTGGGGCAGCAAGCCAAAGAAGCTGAACTAGAGGACAACTCGCACGAGTCCTCCCTGAATCGCATGAGTCCCCCAGCAGGATGCTTCCCACGACCACACTCAAGGACTCCCACGAATCCCCCAAGCTCAATCATCTCCTTGGATTATTTTAAGGGGCCTAATAGTCATTTAAGCCCTTAGTTTACCCTAATATTGTACTTAGTATAAATAACTTATGTAATTAAGTAGAAAGGAAGGAGGATTGACAACCTATTTCTTAGCTTAGATTAGTTTAATTATTCTTTAATCCTTTCATTGTTATTTAAGCAATTCAAGATTTAGTTTGTAATTGAAGAATTCTTGGGTTTAGATTGGGGAATTGACAACTTCTCATCATTAATCAAAGTTTTCTTCTATTATTCTTCGATTCCTTTGTTCACTTTAAGTTTATATAATTCCTTTTACTCTTTACTTATTTTTTACCTAGTTATTTACTTTATCATCATCATCATCATCATCATGTTTTTGTTTGATAAGATGTTTGACACCCTCTTTGGCATGACTATCAATATGATGTGTGAGTAGTCCTCTAGCTAGGGTTAATGGGGGAGTAGGGGAGTAATCATGGGGTAGATCTATGTATGATGAGTTCATATGAATGATTGTTTGTTATGTTCTTCAAATTATGCACATTTTATGCTTGATTAGAAACCTAGCATGATTCTCTATCCCCTTAACAAGACTTGTAAGATATAAACCAACTCGAGTTTTGTTAGACAGTGCATTTCTTGAATAGGTAGAACGAAGTCGTTGTACGAGTCGTAAGCTATAAACCAACTCGACTCCGAGACCCAGATTTTCCTAAGGGTTGTAAGATATAAACGAACTCGACTCTAGCATAACTACAACCATGTGCCAGATTCATTTCTTTGATCATACCATGTTTTCCCCTATGAACCCATGACAACCTAGTGCCATTAATCAATTGTTTACACTTTCACTTTTAATTGCATGCTTGGTTACTTCCTTCATTAACATTTTTGTTATATTAGCATAGCTTTCATCTCAACCCAAAATTGTGACACCAATACATAACTAGTTTGCATTAGATCATAATTTGACAAACCGTCCTTTTGGATCGACCTATACTTGTTACTTGCTAGTTATTTAGAGTTATAAATATTGTTTGGTAGGGCGTGATGACTAAGCCCTCGCACCAATGACACACTAAATGGACTATGCTACTTATGATGGTTATAAATACAATTACAGGTTAATAAACATGAGATAAAAATGAAGCCAAAGAAGGGGTAAGAGACTCACAAAGGTGTACCAAGAGAACAATGTTATGGAAGCCATCATCTCCTCATGTGTGTCGTCCTCCTCTGGGTCATCACTTTCCACTCATAAACATCTAATACTCACATACCAAGAGGTCCTGCTATGTGGCTTGCTCAAGCTAAGGGGAGCTCGCACGAGCTGGTGGTAAGCTCTTTTGAGCTGGGTATAACTCGTATGAGCTCTGCCTGTTTTCTTCCATGATTTGGCTTGGCTTCTCCTTAACTCGTGGGGGCTAGTGTGGACTCGTGGGGGCTCCTCTTTATTTCCCGAAAACTTGTTTTATTGACTAAGGACTTTAGTCTTGGACTTCTCTTTGATGCTTGGTCGTTAGATGCGATAAATTTGCTTTGAAATGCTCCAATACAAGCAAGGTTAGCGGTCTTCTCCTACCAAAGGCACCAAAACCTAATAGAATAGCAAATAGGTAACTAAAGATAAGAAACTATCCTTATAATCACGTAAAAACATGGGAAACGAGGCTAGTTATGGGAGTAAATGTGCGTAAATACGAGTCACATCAGAGCTCTTGCCCGAGAAGAAAAACAAAATCAAAATGTAAAATGTACAAAGCCAAAAATAGTCACGATGCTCAGCTAGACGCCTCCTAAGGTCGGCAACTTTCACCTCTAGAATGGCGATGTTAATATCCCTGACCTCCAGCTCTCTTGCCATGCGGGCCGTCTCCTCTCACGACTGCTCCAGCTTACGCTCGGGCTCGCGCTCCCGCTGTAAAACAAAAGGATGCACAATGATTAACAAAGTGCAAAGACAAGTTTCTATGAAATTCAAATTTATGCTAATGGAAGGAAAGGGTCATACCTATCCTCCAGAGCCACATTAGAGTTCCTCAACACCTGTCGCTCGTAGCCGGTTCGCCATTCGCGAAAGCTCCACTTGCCTCGATGGCGCTGCCTGCATTTTCATATGAAATTTATATATCACTGTCATGCTCCTACGTACTCTCAGAAAAGGAAAAATAAATGAGTTCAAACTGAGGGGCTTACCCTCCTCACCACGTGCTGCCACTTGGCAAGTCCAGCCTCCGTCACCGACTCAAAAAATGATGGATTCTCCATAGACACCGTTGTACCATCAGGGCCCGCGTACTCTAGCGTCTCAGGGAAAATTGGGGGCTCGACGCCCGCCACATCGTTCTACTGCCAAGTTCAAGAAGTTATAATTTCTGACACTATTTTCAAGAAAATCATTATTTGAAGAACAAAAAGGTATAAAATACTCACCACGATTGGCCAGTACGCCAAAATCCTCAGCATAAACTCCGAGTACTCCAAGTCGGGAAGAAAGAGGGCGTCGTCGCTCGCCCCAGCAAGGTCTGTCGTCCTCTCAGCCTCAGAGGAATCCCTAAACATCGACCGTGGAGGATCGATAGGGACAGTGAAGGGGTCCCCATTTATCCAAGAGCTTGTACTAGGACTTCCCGGATAATGTAGAGTGTTACCATCCCGGAATAACCGAGGTAGTAGATAATCAAAGTGAATGAAACATAGTATTTAATTAAATTATAAATTTTGTTACATCAATCCTCAAAGTACTTAAACAGCGGAAATTAAAATAAAACTGAAGACTTCTAAAAAAGTGATCTATTTCTAAGTCGGTCCATCCAAGTCGTCAAGCCATCCCATGCTCTGAACTGTCTCATCAGTTACCTGTCAATTCTGCTCCCCATTATGGATCATCACAAGTGATAATGAATACACGGTCAACCACGAGGTTGACCACGAAAGTAATTAACTGAACATACTGTTGCATCCTATCCTCCTTAAGAAGCTTCGTCCCCGAAGTTTAACATTCAACAAAAGTACGAAACACATTGAGAATCACAACATTCATTAAACAGAACTAATCAGGATACTTCAAATATAGGCAATCACAGTTGAGTCGATCACGACATACCAAACTAATCATATCTTCATATCATCGAAATTTATAATCATCAATATTTTACAATCGTGATACCACTTTGTAACACCCCCATTTATCCAAGATTCTGTACTAGGACTTCTGATGCGTGCATTTCATATAGACTTTACGGTCCATTTTGGCACGCATTTCT
>VHZZ01009299.1:1550-26943 GCA_009801015.1 Silene noctiflora
GGTTTATCGCTCGGATAAGATGAGCGGGGCTTAGGTGAGAACGACTGTGATCCCCCACTGGCAGGGCTACACACCTTGGGTGTGTAGTCAGTGATGTGGAGTGATGGAGGAGGTGATGTGGTGTGGATGTGTTGTTGCCTTTGATTGTTTTTCTTTGGTTATAAGTAACTGACCCCGTTGTTGTGTTGTAATCTGTGATGATCCATTCGGGGATGGTGAGCAGTTGTTGAGCAGGTAATCTAGCAGACGCATGGGATGGCCGGGCGTTCACCACGAGTCTAGAGTCTTCCCCTGAGTTCAGATGTAGTTGTCTTAGTTTGAGTACACTTTTGAGACATTTTTATTTCTTTTGGTTTGAGACAGTTCGTTTTGCTATGTAACCGTTTAAAGTCGTTATTAAAGATTAAAGTTGTTTMTGTATTGTCTTTTGATTATCATTGYCTCGGGAAACCGAGATAGTAGCACCTTTACACTCGAGGTGGCCTTGGCAAGACACTTTGAAGTGTGGGGGTGTTAAAGCTTATGCTGCAATTAATTCGCTAATTATCAAACATAACTTAAATTAGGGAATTGAAGTGTTTGGGGACAAGAAGGGTATTTTGGACAGTTTAGGTAATTAGTAGTCTATTAAGAACGAGCAGTAGTTTGAGTATGTTTAATTTTTTTTTTTCAAGACTGGATCATACGGGTTTCAATAATTTTTTTTAGAAAATTACTTTTTTATTTGCTACTGCGTATTACGATACTTCATTTATGTATTTTGTGATGACTTGAGTCAAACTCGTTTTGCTTGGCTCATTACGAGCCGAGCCTATCATTTACTTCCCGTTTTGATGCGAGAAGAACATGGATGATCCGATGGTGGCTAGCTCGAATGGTGACGAGTTGGTTTTGGTGTTGGACTTAGGCGAAAAAGCACATTCTTGGGTAAGCATACAAGCGAGGCCCAACCCGTGTGTTTAATAAGCAAGACAGATTAATGCTTTGAAGAATTTGGAGCTGAATTCATGACTTGGAATAATGATGATATTATTAGCTCTTTATTAATTAGTTAGCCTTTATATTTTACTTAATTGCATAATAATAGGTAGTCTTTATGTCTATCATTATGTGACATAATAACTAGTCTTAATATCTATCTTTTAGTTTTCCTTTTGCTGCTTGTTAAGGCTATTTAAAGGCCATTTCAGTTTGTTCTTGTAATGATTCACAAAAGAAAATAAAAAAGAAAAACTCTTATTCTGTTGGGGGAAAATCCGAACAGTTCCACTTAGTGTTCGACGTGTTTTAGAGCTCTAATCAGATCGTTATTCAATAGGTCTTGAATATCAATCACCCATTGTTCGAGTTATAGGTCTAACCCGAGCCAATATTCCATTGTTTCGATTTCTTCACAAATTTCGAGACAAATATCCTTTATTATGTTATTTAATTTACATATAAAAAACCACATAAAAATCACCAGATCCGAAATCATTAACAAACCGTTCGCAAGACTGTTATTTTGATCACATTTATCCAATATTCGATATTCAGACAGTTCCAGCAACTCTCCAGTTTATTTAATTCCGCTACAAATTCACAAGTTCTATTCTTTGAGTAGAATTCATATCACGTTTCAAGTAAATTTGTAGGCTTGTTCAATATAAATAAGTTGGGTTTTAATCAAATTATGAAATTAACTTGAAGGAGTGATATACCAGTTTAAAGTTGAACCATTTTTTGTTTACCAACCTCTCATACGCAATCAAATACTAAATCATGTTCACTTTTACTTGATCCACCTACACATGGCCAACAACACGGGTCAATCTAGCTTCTCGAGTCCAACAATCATCAACCTGCCCATACCGACACTAGCCCGCACAATCCCGTTCAACCACTAGGTTGATTCAAAACACAAAAAGTGGGTCAATAGCCCGAGCCCATTAAAAAACAAAAAAGTACTTGATTACAAAATAGTCATAAGGGTAAGATTATTGATAGTTTATACTATATCATTTTAATTTAATTGTACAGTGTTGTAATTATTTGAATGTACAACATTTAAAACAAATGGTTTAAATTGTAGGAAATTTTTTTACTTAAAAATAATATTAAATAATTATGATAACCAAATGCAATAGAACAAAAAATATCATATAATTATGACATTCAATCCTCTAGRGTAAAAAAATGTTATTGGAGCGCTATAATAAGCTCAATATTTAGATTATTTGAAATAATTATACCAAGATCTGACAAAATTAACTCGGTGTGAATGACTCGATCAACGAATCCCAACTCGATTCGACACCCGAATTGAGGACTCGAGCTCGACCCCTAATTCAAAATGTTTATTATTGTGCAATGACTATTTAGTCATAAGCAACTTGATAATAATAGATAAGAAAGAGACCTAAACCCACAATAATCAAAAGCACCCAATCTACCCTGACTTCTTGCTAATATGAAATAACGCTAACCGAACTAACCTGACTCAATTCACCCATTTCTCAGATATAATTATATCTCACCCTTACTCATGAAGACATGCTTAATATGTTTTTCATTCATATTATATTTAGCTGCTTGTCTCGTACCTCTACTACAAACAATCATAAATCATAAGTCTAAACTGTATCAATTTCTTGACTATTATTAGGAAAATATGAGTTAAAAAAGGAAAAAAAAAGTTGGAATTCAGTTATAGATTAGCCAATATGATCCTAAGCTCAAATTGTACCCGTTAATTTCGTGTCTGGTTTATTTCATATTTTCGAGTAATATCATTATTTGCAGCTCTAAATACACAGACCGAAAGTACAAAATAAAAATTTAGTTAAACTACGTACCAATTTAAATGTTTCGCTATCCCGTTTTAATACTTTAAGCTTAATTCACAATATGGGTCAAAATGGAAAAAAAAAATGATTTGTTTTTATGGCAAGAGTTTAGTTGTCTCGAGCTCATTGATCACGTACTTCGTGTATTGTGATTTGTACTCCGTAGCATGTAGTAGCGTTAGGGTAGACAATATGTTGTGAGTATACGGGGTAATAAATTTGTTGGGTTGCTCTATAAGTTTGCTAGTGAGATAGGCTAATTTATGGACAATATTAATTTGTCATGATCCGCATTAGTTGAGCGGGAAAATGTATGAGATGATTTTTGTTTTATTATACTGTATAAGTGATGTTTGACCTAACTTTTAAAATGTTTTTGTAATTAAAAAAAGCAGAAATTGGGCCAAACACTAGAAATTAGGGACGATTAAAAGTGTTTAAAAAAGCCAAAAGCTGATAACTAACCAAAAAGTAGAAACAACAAATTGCTACTTTTACTTTTACTTTTCACCTTAATGCCTAAAAAGCCCAAAAAAAAAAACAGTTAGGCCAAACATATATTTTTATTAAAAAATGTTTTTACCAATGTTTAGCCAAACAACCAAAACTTTTCCAAAAAATAACTTGTGAATAAATTCATTTTAAAAAAAAAAAGCTCTTACAACACCATAAATAGCTAGATTAATTTTTTCTTTTTTTAGTTAAAATTTCACAAGAAATGTGTAGTGGAATATTAGAGTTGCGTTGAGTATTGAAGAGGTAATAATAAAGTTTAAAGTGAGTTTAAACAATAAAATAATAATAAAAGTTTGTAAAAAGTTGATGTTACGGAATATAAAAACTTAGATGAGTCGGACCAATAACCGGCTTAGAGCATCCACATCCAAGAGGATGATTTTCTTCTTTTATTTCTTCTCTTTTCTTCTCTAATTTTGACACTTCACTTTCACCCATATCCCAATATCTCCATCCTCTTATTTTTCCTCTTCTTAAAAAAATTCCACATCAAAGAGGATCCTCTTACCCTCCTCTCTCAAATTTTTTATAACCAAAAAATAAAAAAGAAGTAATTTATATGCTACATGTTAAATGATGAATGACTAGTGGACATAAGAGCCAATGTTGCATATCCTCTAAAAATAGAGGAAGTGTTCCTCTTCCTCCTTCTAAGAGGATATGTAACAATGGTTCCATATTGAAGAGGACATCATCTTAGATGAGAGAGATTGCTAAGAAAATGGTCCATCCTCTTTAATGTGGAGTTAGTGAGCCAAATAGTCTGTCTAGCCGACTAGCTCAATCCCATCAAATAGCCAGCTGTAATTCCCCGTAAAACAACAGGCTAAAACTCGCCGACCTATTCCTCCATTACTCGTCTACTCCCCCAAAGTCCCAACGTCGTCTTTACCGTTCATTTTACAAATATTTCCAGCCAAACAAAAACGCAACACTGTTACAGTCCGTTCTCGCAACTATCTACTTAAAAAGTGACTACTTTATGATAAAAAAATAATCATTTTATTTTAAATATTTATTATGCTGTAAAATAATTCCCATTTGTACGTCGCAAATTTTCACACAATACAACGGTCGCACCCGATAACTATTACGGAGCATTCCATAAGCGACAAAATAAGGACGTAGAGTGTACAGACAAGATGACTAAAGTCTTACTGTCTTTACAGTCCTTCTAAATCTGTCGTCCACATCTCCCACGTGGCCACGTGCTCCTCTTATATACACACTCCCTCCCTCTTCTCCCCTTGGATTCCTTCTTCTTCTTCCCTTCACGGCTTCACCTCTCCTTCTCCCTTCCTCCAATCATGTCCGAACCTCAACCCGAACCTCAACCCGAACCCACACCCACTCCTACCCTTTCGCCCGAACCTACCACCTCACCAAATGAACCTTCCACTGAACCTCACCCTCTTTCCGAACCTCCTACCGACCCATCACCCGAACCTGAAACCACTCCGGAAACCAAACCGGAAACCAACCCGAATCCCGAACCTATTCCATCCGAACCTATTACCGAGTCACCAGCAAAAGAAAAGAGAGCTTTCATACAACCAGCAGTATCATTCAAAGTGGAGAGCAACCTCTTAATCGATCTAACAGACCACCAACGGAAATCCCTAACCGAACTCAAAACCCTAATTTCAACCGCAATCTCAACCTCAACACTGCTCCCTTCCGCCGCAGCAACAACCTCAACAACCACCACCACCACCACCCCGCCATCAATATGGGGAATTCCATTACTCGAAGACGACCGCAGCGACGTAATCCTTCTCAAGTTCCTCCGTGCACGGGACTTCAAACCGGCCGAAGCACTCTCTATGCTTAAGTCTACCTTAACCTGGCGAGCCAGCTTCGACATCGAATCGGTCTTACAAGACGACTTGGGGGATGACCTTGATAAAGTCGTGTTTATGCATGGACATGATAGGGACGGGCACCCGGTTTGTTATAATGTGTATGGAGAGTTTCAGAATAAGGAGTTGTATGTAAAGACATTCTCGACGGAGGAGAAACGAGGGCGGTTTTTGAGGTGGAGGATTCGGTTTTTGGAGAAGAGTATTAGGGATTTGGATTTTACTGCTGGTGGGGTTAATACTATTTTTCAGGTTAATGATTTGAAGAATGCTCCTGGTCCTGGGAAAAGGGAGTTGAGGATTGCTACTAGGCAGGCGCTTGCGTTGCTTCAGGATAATTATCCTGAGTTTGTTGCTAAACAGGTTTTGATTTTAATCGTGGCGCAAGTGTTAAATTGTTATTACGAGTATCCCCAATTAATGACTTTGCCAGCTTGTCTAGCTTGTTAGTTGATATTGATACCAAATAGTTGTTGTTATCATCAAATTATACAGGATTGGTTCAGGATAATTATGCCGAATTTGTTGCTAAAAAAGTTTGGTTTTTTAAACTGACACAAGTGATAAATTGTTATTTTAGATATGTTTGTATGAATTTATTGTTTTTTGAAGCTTTGCAGTTGGTATATCTGTGCAATATCTATGTAGTTATGACTTATGAAATATGTATATTTGGGTTGTGTTGCTGTTATGAACTCGGATTCTTCGTATCACCTAAAGAAAGCTATGTTATGATTGATAGTGGGTGTGGATTCCATATTTAGCTGCAGATGGGGATAGTAGATTCTATTGAACATTTGTTTGTGATTGAAACCGAAACATCATGTGGAAACATGTGAGCTTTTGAGAATCCATTTTGATTCCGGAATTTAGTTTTCTGCTACTTCACAGTTTGGTGAGTGTAGAGGCTTTCTTTGGGAAAGGCAGCTTTTTCTTAACCAGCAAATGCTTTTTTTTTTTTGTCGAGCATTTGAAAGATTATTGTCATCGGTTGAGTCGTTGAGGGTTTATGAGTTGTGACTGTCTTATGCTCGGAGTTTATTTCCCCTGACTTTAGCTTGAAAATGTTGTCATGAAGAATTTTACTCCGTATGTATGTTTCATGTGTGTGTATTTTGGAGAAAGTAAAAGTTTCTGAGAGATTGTTCTATGCTGTGTTATTAGGTCTTCATCAATGTGCCATGGTATTATGTGGCATTTTACACCATGATGAGCCCATTCATGACCCAGCGGACCAAGAGCAAGTTTGTTTTCGCTAGTCCGTCAAAAACTGCTGAAACCCTTTTCAAGTTGGTCCAAAACTCTACTAGGCTTTCTTATTCAAAGCAATTATTTCTTTGGTCGGAGTAATAACAAGTTCATATCGTGGGTGTATCAGGTATATATCTCCAGAGCAAGTTCCAATTCAGTATGGTGGCTTGAGTGTTGACTATTGTGACTGCAATCCAGAATTCACTGTGGACGATGAGGCAACTATAATCAATCTAAAACCCACAACTAAGCAATTTGTTGAAATCATATGTTCTGAGGTAAGTTCAGTGATTTGCATAATCCAGCTAAACCAGCAACGAATTGTATATTCATTTACTATTTAATCTCTTTGAAAAAAGGTCTCGTAGGAATGTAATTTGAGACGATATATATTCCGATGCAATCCATCTGACTAGAAAGTAAAATTCAAGCCATTAACATGCTAGTAGCTACTCCGTAAATAACTACCACTACCTCATAGACGTAGACATATAGGCTGGTCTCATTTGAAAATTTCTGATTAATATATTTATCGACGACTTGGCAACTTCCAACGAGATGTTTTTGATATTGCAGACATGTGTCATCGTCTGGGAGCTTCGAGTCGTGGGGTGGGAGGTGACTTACAGTGCTGAATTTTCCCCCAACGCCGAAACTGGTTACACTGTGATTATCCAAAAAGCAACCAAAATGGCGGCTAATGACGATCCTGTAATATCAGGAAGCTTTAAGGTCAGTGATTTGGGTAGGATAATACTCACAGTTGACAACCCGACTTTCAAGAAAAAGAGGCTTCTCTACAGGTACAAGGTACTTCCATTGTCTGATTGATAAGAAGCAAAATATTCCTCTTTGCTATGAGCTTTTGGAGTGCAAGTTGTTCCTTTCAAAAGTTTAATTGGATCCTTGTGTTTTGCTCGGGGATGAAATGTCGATGAGTGGATCCTTTGGGAGGTACTGGTATAGGGTGTTTGTCGATTGTAAAGAACGGGTATGTTTGTTGAACATGGCTAGAATACGCTTGTATACATTATATGTTTTTGATGGATATATTTGTTCCCTTTTGAATGTTTATTTGAATCATTTTTCAGCAATCTGGAACTTTTTTGCGTGTCCATTTTGTTTCCTGTTGAATCTGCCAATACTTTATGCTGCGTTTGTCACTATGGTTTTGTTATGCCATGTCGATGAGTAGATCCACTAGAAATATTCGTTACGTGTCATTTGGAAACAAAACATCCTCTGCTTGTTTTTAGCACAAAGGGAAGGATCGGAGTATTGGACACTGGCATATACAGGAGCCTTGAAGAGTTGAAGCCACGAGTACGATTATTGAGGTGAGAGAATATATTTTTGTTTTCCGTCTCACTATTTTATTTATTATTTTTCCTTATATTTATTAATCATCAATGGTCTCAGATGAGTATCTTTCCAAATATTACGTTGAGGGGTCTCCTTGAAGTGGTTAATCATTGTATGTCGTCGTCCTTTCCTTGAAAAATTTGCTTAATTTATTTGTTCGTTGAGATAGCACTAGCAAAGTAGCAAGTCATCTGTCATTCAGATCTTAAATAAGGTATTGTTTGGTGGCGATGATGATTCTTTTGGCTTTAGAGTATGGTGCAACGACACTATCTAACGACTAACCACGTCGTTACAAAATACTTGTAAAGAGGATTAGTGGATAATAGTGATGCTTTTGTTAAGGTATTATTACTTGTAGGACAACTTTATTATATGCCTAATATTCTTGCTTAAAGTCGATCGAAATGATTAGTTGCTGATGCAAGACAATTAGTGGCTGTGCATTCTCTTGTCACTCTTGTCCTCCTAACATGGCTACTAGTAATAAATAATGAAGGGAAAGAGGGACGAGTTTGTCCCGCTTTAACATAATTTTAAGACGGGATTGGACTAGAGTGAGGTGAGGATTTCGGGATGTTTTAGGAGTAATGAAGTCGATTTTGTGCATGAAACACGTCGAACCTAAAATATTGAAGCTCGGATTTGGTTGGAGAATATGATGTTTAGCGTGCTTGATTTAGACGTCTTTATTCTAAGTTTCTAATACAAGTACGGGGTAACATATAATATTTCTACATGAAAAACAAGCCCAGCAAGTTTTTCCGAGGAAAGTCTTACTGTGCCGAGTTTTGTCCAACATAGTTTGAGCAGTTCATAGACTATACATCTGAGGTACTACCTCTTAATATTTATTTTCTGAGTTTTATATTAAAGTTTTTGAGTTTTATTTTAAATATCATGAGTTTGTAGTATTATGTTTTTGAGTACATTTATTTAAAACATTAAACTAAAAAAAAATATAATATTACTCAAATACTATATTTAAAAATACTAATATGCTCAGAAACAATGTGTATATGCTCAAAAATTTAAAAATTTAAAAGGTCTGAGGCACTACCTCATATGCGTAATCCTTTTTTCTCTAGTTTGAGGGCTTGTTGGCTGTTGTGTACCCTTGTCTCATTTACAACCCAACGTTTTTACGTTGCAAAGCGACACCATTAAACCCGAGCCTTGCTCTTGTTGTAGATGTAGGACTTTGCAAAATACATGAAAAGCATCAGCCCTAGAGCACTTACACCAGCGAGCAACCAATAGAAGTAGTCGAGATGCCCTTGATTCAAATTATTGGAGAACCAACTTTGTTTACCATCTTTACGAGTCGCTCTGTCAATGATCGAAACAAGAGCGCCACTTAAAATACTCCCGGTGCCAAAAATACCCATATATAGACCCAATCCAACACTCCGTAGCTCGTCTGGGACCTGATCGTAGAAAAATTCTTGCAAACCGACCATTGTAAATGCATCAGAAATCCCGAATAAGGCGCATTGTGGAAGCAACCACGCAACACTCATTGGGAGTCTTGCTTTTGGGGAATCGACCAACCCGTGTTCTGAAGCGGTCTTAAGCCTCTTCATCTCCACAAGAGCGGCAACTACCATAGCAACAATGGAGATGAACATCCCTGCTCCTATTCTTTGTAGCATTGTTATTCCTGCAGGTTTTCCGGTTGAGGTTCGAGCTAAAGGCACAATGAGCCGATCATATATAGTAACGAATAAGACTATGCAAATAGGGATAAATCCTGTCAATGCGGCTGGTGGTATTTCGAATTTTGGTCCGATTGATCGGTCCAATGTCACACCTTGCTTGATGAAGAAAGTCTGTGGCTGCGAGAGAAGCATTGCAAACAGTAAAGTTGCTGCCCATATCGGAAATAGCCTTAGTACCGCCTTTGCTTCCTCTACCTCTTTCTGGCTGCAAGCTCTTCCTTCCTCGGGGTTTAAAGGTTCAATCAAAGCTTTGTCAAGGAACCTGATGAATTCAAGACGTCTCATTATTTAGGTCCCATTGAGTCCCTGACTAGGCTTGTCTCGAGTAATCGAGTTAGATACGGTTAATACGGGTTCAGACCTAGTTTTGGTTAAAACACCCTGACTAGGCTTGTCTCGAGTATGTGTATACGAGTATTATTTAAAATCATATTTTATGTTTTTTTTTTTTAAACGGGTTAGGTCAAGTTTGCCTTTAATCCTTGCTCTAAACTTAAAGCGTTCAAGCCACGGGTTAAGATTTACGTGATCATGATACTTAACAGTAGGGTTAGATCCTTACTTGTACCTGTAAGTCCGCGACTTGTTGTTATAGGTCTGAGTCCTAAGAAGACCTTCATCTTGACCATGGAGCTCAGGATGTGGCAAACGCCAATTTCTTGCAGCCACCATGATCACCCTTCCGATCCTTCTAAACGGACTATGGCCTTCACGCTTTGTACTGAAACGGTAAGTATACGTTCCAGCCATAAATACCAGAAGGGAAATGACCAAGAGAATGCAAGGAATACCAAAGCCGAGGCCCCAGCTAAGATTGTCCTGAGTATAGCTCAGGACTGCTGTACCGGTTATACTGCCTATACATGACCCGCAATACCACCAGTTAAAGAAGGAACTTTTGGCTTTACGTTCCTCAGGATCTTCTCCGTCAAATTGATCTGCTCCAAAGGCTTGAACGCAAGGCTTGTGCCCACCCTGTCCGAGCGCCACCATATAGAGGGCGATGAAGAATATTGTTGACTGCAACTCAATTGAACGGCCAAGAGACGGCAACATTGCTGTAAGGGTTAGCAAGCCAAGCCCCTGTTTTAGGCAACCACAAGTTTTTGGAATGCAATCAGTATACCAGTATGTTTTAACATATGACTATACGAGCAGTCGACTGTGTTATATTTGTCCGTATATAATAAGGGGCGATCTTATACAAGACTGGAACTAACCAAGATATAGATGATGGAAGAAACGACGACTGTGTAATATTTGCCGAGAAAGGAATCAGCCACAAGAGCCCCAAAGATAGGAAGCAGTAAGGAAATCCCAGTCCATGTGCTAACATTTGTTGCAGCTGTTGCCGTCGACTGTCCCAACTTCCCAGTCAAGAACTGTATTAGGTTTGCTGATATCCCAAAATATGCAAGTCTCTCAGCCATTTCCACTCCTATATATGCACCATATACGTAATAACGTCATGAGTAAGTCTCTTGTAAGACCGTGTTCATTAAATTAACGCTGCAAGGCACTGGTCATTTTAAATGAATGTTTCACAGTTCGAGTTTTAATGAAGTTATACAAAAGTTACCTATGATGAAAGCAGAGGATCTCCATTTGCCGTGCTTTGATCGGCGTGCAGGGCGGCGCTTGTAGTCAATGCAGCCGGAGACGGTGGGATCGTTTCGTTGGTCCATGAGAATGTGAAGAAACTCACTTGAAGCAAAATCTTTTTTTTTTTTTTTTTTTTGGCAGCAGTAAAGATAATGTAAGCTACTTGAAGCAAAATCAATCAGTCAAACTCGCTGTACCTGAAAAATACAATTTACAATTGACGTCGTAATCTGTAAGTATTTAGTCGAGTTGGCATTAGACTCGCCCTCAACATATATGTTTCGAGACCAAGCTTGAGCTCGACTTCAAAAATGCAAGGGTTTAAATATAATAGTAAAGAATTTTATCACTCGACGTCAGTAATCACTCAGAATACATGGTTCCAATTCTGGTTAAATCGGATGGTATGAAAAAAAGACTCTTTGATCGTGTTCTCTGAAAGAGTTGTATAGAATAAATAAAGCACATAATAATGGTTTCTGATTTTGGTAAATTTTATTTTCTTACCATGGGAGGTGGTAACATAATTATTTTTTATATATACATGGTAAAAAAATATTGCATAAAAAGTGTTTACTTGAAATATTGAACCCGTGACCTTAAATTAAGAAAAAATTTACACAACAATTAGAGTATTAGACCAACATGATTAATAGTGTGATCTTTAACTCCAAAAAAAGTGAGTGGACGACTGGACGCACCAACTGCACCCCTTTGTAAACGCCCTTGAGGTTAGATTCTAGTGTCAAGGTCGATATTTCATCTAAATTGACGGTGAAAATTTCCGAGTAAAAACTTGTTCAATAATTCTTGTATAAACGGTTATACACAAATATTCTAAAATTAATTCGATGAGAAAAAGGTCATGAGCAATGATACAACGATCAACATGAATAAATTAATACAAACATTTTCATTTTGTAAACAACTTTATTAAATTATCACGTGACGAGTAGTTTAACAGAAAAATAAACAACCATTTGATTAGTAGAGTTATACAAAAAATATTTACCTCTTTCCTCTGTAGGACTTCTCTTTGGCTCACAAGAAATAAAATTTTAGATTCAATTTTATAGAAAAGATGAACTCCATATAATTTAAAAGGCATTTTACTAAAAAGTGGTTGAATCAAGATTGATTATAAGAATTGTAAGAAACATATCTATTGAGATTATTAGGTTCAAAATTAGTACGAAATCATGGATTACTACAAAAAAATGTTTTTGCTAAAATAAGAATTAGTGGGATTTATTTTCCGAACGCACTATTTCTTTCCAATTAAATTAGAAAAAAAATTATGTATATAATGAGAAGTATTTGAAGTACACGTCTTAAACGTGATCTTTTTTAGGCGGTTGGATGAATGTTCACTGTAATTTCAAATTCAAAAATTGTAGTGATTTAATGATGGTACAACCGGTGACAACGGAAAATAATTTATTTTGAAAACTTCCAATTTTATATCATATTTATTGATATGCTAATAAGTTTCATAATAGTGGCCTTAAAATTAAGTTTATTCATTTCCCTCAAAAAAAAAAGTTTATTCATGTGAGATTATTTCATAATTAACAGTCAAAAGAATTCACAAATGGCATGAAAGTGTTCTTTCTAATAAAATTATTACATACTAATATAAAACTATCTTATCGTTGTAAAAATGATTATTAACTAAAGAAGTTTTATATATCAGCTAAGGGTAATAAAGAATCGAGTTAAGTACAAGCATATGACCGCTCCACTCAAGTTCGAAAAGCTTGACAAGTTGTCATGTAGTTACGTATAAATGTAGCTCGAGCCTCAATACCACTCCGATCATCTTGTGTTTCATATGACATTGTTTGTTATTTGCAATTGGTGAGATACTTAATTGCAATTTTGGGTAGGATTACATAAAAAAGTGTGCGGGATATGTTAGGTCTTAACATCGGAGAAAGAGAGAAGTATAATCTATTTTATAAGTCACGAGACTACTCCACCCATTGCCACTTAATTTTGATTGGATTTGGACTTATAAAGTGAACACTCTCTCTTTCTTGAAGGACACGACCCAAGCCCATGTACAATCTAACATGATATTAAAATCCAAGATTTAGTCCTGAGTTGTGATACGAAGACGGGTTATCCATGTTGCCTCTAACTAGGGTTGTGCGTTGGGTTGGGCCAGTGCGGGCTGGGCTGGGCTGGAGGCGGGCCGGGCTGAGGTGGTGCAGCCCAGGCCCAACACTAAATGGAGGGCGGGGGGCCGGACTGAGCTAGCCCGGGCCCAGCACTAGGTGGGTTGTTGGGCCGGGTTGGGCCGGGTTTGACATTTTTTTTTCTTTTTAAGTAAAGAAAATAAAAAATAAGGGGAGAAAAGAAAAAAAGAAGAAAATAAAGGGCCGGGCCGGGCCAGCCCAGCACTAAAAAACCGGGCTGGAAAACGTGCTGGGCTGGAAAATTTGGGCCCAGGCTCGGCACTAAAAAAACCACGGGTTGGGCTGAAAAAAAATGGGCCGCGGTTTTTGGGTCCGCTGAACCGTGCTGGACCGGGCTGGGCTGAGCTAGCCCGCACCGTTGCACAGCCCTACCTCTAACTAACATCTTAATTTTAGCCTAATAAATTTTGCTTATTGAAAGGTGACTCATTAAGTCAATAGTCAACGACTTACTAACAAGACAGTTCACTAATCACTAATACATGTCATGTACTTTTGGGAATGTTGGCATTCACGTAAAGGCCCTTCCTTCAGCTTATTAAGTTTGGGTCACCTTTGCTTTATCTCTACACCAACCCAAATCTTCCCGACTCGAAATCTTCCGTAACCCAAACTAAAATGACATAACCTAAGGTTCAATCAAATGACATTACCCGAAATCTTCCCGACTCGAAATGGTCTAATTCATTTTTCGGTTAATGCACGCAGTGCCCTTGAGGTTTGATATTTTGCCCGAAATACCCAATTTTTTGATCCAGAGAACTTTAAGAGGCCATAACTCGTGTTTACGATTTCCGAAAGTGATAATTTTTTTTTCAAATCGATCATCTTTCCAAGAACTACTATTTCAAAAAAAAAGAAATTATCGTATTTGGATCCCGTGGCTATGAGTTATTGCGTGTCAAATTTTTTTTGACCGAACAAACTTTGACTGACCATATCTCTTGGTCACAAATTCCAAACTCAACAATTTCTTTTTTCAAGTCGTAGTTCTCGGAAAGACGATCAATTTGAAAAAAAAAATATCACTTTCTGAACTCGTAAACACGAGTTATGGCCTCTTAAAGTTTTCCGGGTAAAAAAATTGGGTATTTCGTGCAAAAAAGCAAACCTCAAAGGCACCGCGTGCATTTTCCGTTCATTTTTTTTTTATCAAGAGTATTCCCTACTAATAGCTCCCAAATTTTCTCCCTCAGATACCGAAGAAAACTTAATTGGTAGACCCGTTCCAAATTTAAACGGTTTAATTCATAGCTAACCAATTTAACCAGTTAAAGCGTTAGCAATCTTGATAGAACCAAAAATTGATACCCATGACACATTCCAAAACCATGGCCATCAATGTCCCCCATCTTCCTCGTCCTCCCTATACAACTAACTAAGCAGTAACAACAACGTACAAACTTAAATTTACCGTCGCATGACATATAAAATACTTACACATTATTAACCCAGTTTATCTCACATCTTTTTTTCATCATATATACACTGCCCACTTTCTCAGATCCAATAGTTTAGCTGTAACAAATTCACTATCTTCATACAACAACAATGTCTGTCAGATCAATCTTTACATTCATAATCTTCATCTTCCTTCTTGTTTCTTCACCTTCTTTTGCTTCTGAGTCTGATCATAAGGTCATTGCTTTTTAATTACTGTTTTTTTGATTAATTTTGTTATGTTTTTTTGCTCAGATCTTTTGATTTTGTTGGGTTTTTGTATTATGATCTGGGTTTTAGTTTTTGTTTTAGATCTTTGATGTTTTGGTTATGTTTAGATTGATGGGAATTGAGAATGTGGTCAAAGTTAGTATTTTTTTAGGCTGCGTACATCCGACTTCCCTTACCCCGCAATTTGCGAGAGCCATTGAAGCACTGGATTGTGTTATTGTTATTGTTTAACCCATTTTGTTGCAGAGGATTGGGAGATCAGTTCTTTTGGGATTCTGTTGTGTTAGCTGCTAAAAAGATTGGATTTTGGGTCTTATATTGCAATTTTGCAAGCATTGTGTACGATTTCTTGTTATACTTATTCCGTCTCATTCATTTGTTTACCTTTGATTAGGATGCACCTCAGAACGAATAAAATGGTAAACAAATGATTGGGACAGACTAGGTGCGGGTTTTGGTGGATTTAATCAAGGAGTCGTGATATTGTGTGTAACTGCAAGACAGTCATTTGTTGTTCTCTACTGCATTGAGTGGCAAAACATTGCTCATCATAATGTCGGGCCGCTAGGCCGTAGATTTACTGTCGGCATTTAGATAGTTTCAAGCTTTATTAGTCATGGACTCATGGCTTTATTGATGATCATACGAGTACTTTATAACCACCTAAACTTAGGTCGAAAGACCGATCCATAATAAGTAGCTTTTAGATCAAATTTATATTTACCTTTGGGAGAAGCAGTGAGCTTTGAATTGAGTGATTTCAAGTATCCTATTATGATCGGGCTCACTCTTGTTAGAAAAGTACTCGTAGTAAATAGAAGATGGTAGCATGGATATGACTTTGATGGACAAAAGGCTGTTCCAAGCCAAGTATTTACTAAAACTTGTGTTAATTAAATTAAGTGTCTTGAAATATTAAATATCCGCAATGTCGTTATCTGGCAGAAGTTATAGTAACTGCAATGCTGTGTTTTTCATTTTCATATGTCAAGTTCGCTTTTGTCTTCATATTTGTGATGTACTGCTGTGAAATCGTGCAAACAAATGAAATTCCTTGTTTTGCGGCGAAAATTGTTTGTTTGGTAATTGTGCTTTATTGAACGAATACGCAAACACTGGAACTAAACTGAAGTTCTCTTTCAAATTATAGTATGAAGCCAGTGAATATGTGACTCTTTGGGTGAACAAGGTCGGTCCTTACAACAATCCACAAGAAACTTACAACTACTACAGCCTTCCGTTTTGTCATCCATCTGGGAATCCCGGACACAGGTGGGGTGGACTGGGCGAGGTTCTTGGTGGCAATGAACTTATTGACAGCCAAATTGATATAAAGTTTGGAAGTACGTATGGCTGTTTTTTAACTTGTGGATACCCACTTTTTTTTTTAGTTTGTAAGATGTATTTGTGTGTGTGTATATTGAATATTGATAATTTACTATTTCTTTTGGCAGAAAATACTGAAAAGTCCACCATATGTGAACTTGAGCTTGATACAGCTAAAGCCAAACAGTTCAAAGATGCAATTGAAAATTCCTATTGGTTTGAGTTTTTTATCGGTATGTTTTTCATCCAAGATCTGCACTAATTCTCATAGTTTTCTTATTCTCATAGTTATTCCAATCTCACATGTATAATGTTCTCTTCCACATCATGCACCAACATGAGCTGTTTCTTTTTACTGACTTATTGCTTTTTGATCGTGAATGCGCCCAACAAATTTCAGACGACTTGCCGTTGTGGGGTAAGTCTCTTACCTTTTCTTTTCTTTTTGTGGCTGGCATGTAAAGTTGTCATCTTTTTTTCTTGGCATTCTCAATTTCTGTTTCCCTGCTCCCAGGTTTTGTGGGAGAATTGCATTTTGATAAAAATGGTGAGAATGCCAAGCACGTTCTTTACACAAACAAGAACTTTATTATCAAATATAATGGAAATCAGGTAAATTCTGTGGGGTCTTGGTATTTGAAATTTCGAGCTTCATTGTTTCTTAATTCTTTTACCCAACATAGCAAGTTATAACATACATAGCTTGTTATGTCCACAGATTATTCATGTTAATCTCACACAAGATGGTGCTAAGCCTGTGGAAGACGGTAGGGTGTATGATATGACTTACACTGTCAACTGGATTCCAACAGACATTACCTTTGCTAGGCGTTTCGATGTGTACCTGGATTATCCCTTCTTTGAGCACCAGGTCTGTACTGCTTCAATCGGATAATACCTATATAGTTGCTCCTGTCTTCCAAAGTTCCAAAGACCTATATAATCAGACCTTAATTTGTTTTACGGACTATGAAATGGTTGACATGGCTGAATTGTCGAAATTTTGTTGCAGATCCATTGGTTCTCAATCTTCAATTCATTCATGATGGTCATCTTTTTGACTGGGTTGGTGTCTATGATTTTAATGCGGACACTTAGGAATGACTATGCGAAGTATGCTAGGGAAGATGATGACTTGGAGACCTTGGTAAGGTTCTTTCCGACTGACTGTTTTATGTGGGCGTGCTCACGTGCTGCTTAATTACACTTTCTTGTACTGAACTTGGATACTCATTAATAGGAAAGGGACGTAAGTGAAGAATCTGGTTGGAAACTTGTTCATGGAGATGTTTTTCGACCTCCTCGCAGTTTGGCCATGCTTACAGCTCTTGTCGGTAATGGAGCCCAGCTGGCAGCGCTGATTCTCCTCGTCATCATTTTGGCTATTGTTGGAATGTTATACATAGGGTACGTATCTAAAACTTGATAAAACAACAGAATTTCGCTGCAGTTAGTTTTTACTTTTTACTTCCTACATGAAAACTGACTCATATGAGATCATACTAACAAGTCGAACCAGCTCATTAACCATGTAATGGAATGAGGAACACACAATTATCTCGGTTGGTCTCATATGTGATACACTCTCATAAAAGACTCATTGGTCCTCCCCTCCTATTAGGCACCTAGGATCTTGATCCCTTTGACATTGTTACTGGTACTTTATTCTTGGATCGGTATGCCTGGATTATCCCATTGACCCAGTGTATAGCCTGAAAGCTTTAATGCCGCTACCACTTTTCCAACCCCTTTACAATAATTCTGAAATTGCATGATTACCATGGTGAACAGGAGAGGAGCCATTGTCACGACGTTCATTGTTTGCTATGCCTTGACATCATTCATATCGGGCTATGTGAGTGGTGGCATGTACTCTCGTAATGGCGGTATGTTCTAGTTTGTTAATCCCATCATCTCAAAATAGGTTGAATTTTTATTGATCCCTTCGGTAAAAGAAGCTTATGCATAATTATATTCTCTTTTAGGTAAAAGTTGGATAAAGGCTATGATTCTTACAGCTTGCCTTTTCCCATTTATGTGCTTTGGAATTGGCTTCATGTTGAACACCGTTGCCATATTCTACGGATCTTTGGCTGCTATTCCCTTTGGAACAATGGTAGTTGTATTTGTCATATGGGCTTTTATCTCTTTCCCTCTTGCACTACTTGGCACGGTTATTGGAAGAAACTGGAGTGGTGCCCCTAACAATCCATGTCGCGTAAAGACCATTCCTCGGCCTATTCCTGAAAAGAAATGGTACCTAACACCGTCAGTGATCTCTCTTATGGGTGGATTGCTTCCTTTTGGCAGCATATTTATTGAGATGTATTTCGTTTTCACATCCTTCTGGAATTACAAGGTACTACTGTCAAATTCTGTTTGTATTTCGTTAATTTTAATAATTTCAAAGCATCCAAATGGAAATTTCTCATGATATCTTACAATCCAACATTTTCTTCTCACTTATATTAACTATCTATTTTCTCATGCTTTTATGTTCCATTTCCTTTTAGGTGTACTATGTTTACGGCTTCATGTTGCTCGTATTTCTGATTCTCATCATTGTAACGGTTTGTGTGACGATTGTGGGGACATATTTCTTGTTGAATGCGGAGAATTACCACTGGCAATGGACTTCCTTCTTCTCTGCTGCATCAACTGCTATATATGTCTACTTGTACTCTATCTACTATTACCATGTGAAGACCAAGATGTCAGGGTTCTTTCAGACCAGCTTCTACTTTGGATACACTATGATGTTCTGTCTTGGCTTAGGTATTCTATGTGGTAAGTTTCACTGCGAAATTTCACTTCGTTTGCTACTGTAACTGCTATCCGATAGTCCTGACTCCTGACACATAGTTAGGGTAATTTGGACCTCTCCATTTCCACCATTTCCTCTTAATGGTCGAGATTATATTCTAGGATGATTTAACGGTCCTAATTTTGTCCTGTAAAGTAAATGTTTGATGAGCTAGAGAAGGAATAATAATTTAAAGTAGTTCTATTAGAGGAAATGGAGCACTCACTGTCGGCGCCTATTTTTGACCTACTTTCAGTTAGACCTGGTTGAAATGACCAAGGAAAAAGAACCTAAGGAACCTATATCGAAAAAGATCCCGAAATTTAACTGACTGTTCTGACCGTAACCACGGACAGGGGAACGATCCAAAATGAGCAATTAACAGTGCAGCAAACAGGACCCAAACTTGTAATGACCTGATTAGATACGAATGCCCATTTGTGAAGTCTCTGCATGCAGTTCAGTTCTCATATGTCTCGTTACCTCTACTTTTTCGATCTACACAATGAGTGTGCATAGAGCTCATAAATATATATAGTTTTAATATTTATTTTTAATCTTAATCAATCTAACCTGGTATAAAATTGCAAAACCAGGCGCTGTCGGATTCTTAGGCTCCAATCTTTTTGTAAGAAGGATCTACCGAAACATCAAGTGTGACTAAGTCATCAGTCGTGCCCACATACTTGTGTATGTTCTCCTGATGCTATTACTATTACGAGCTTGGAAAGAAGACGAACACTTGTTTAGGGCATGCATCTCGTGGGACCTGACCTGAAATTCGCTTCAACGAGATCAAAATCGAGAAATTTAGTTAGATGCAGTGAGAATATGTAATTTTTTGTCATAGAACAGTAGAACCTGCATTTTTTCATTTGTAATTTTAGTCGATATACTGGAATGACAGAGGTCAGATTTAGGCGTCGCCTTCCATATGAATATGTTACATAGATTTCCCACCAAAATATATCCACATATATTATTTTTGTTCAAATTTCTTAGGGGATGTAATCTATCTATTCAAATTATACTGTACTTTTTGTAGAACAGTGTGATTATATCCTTTCTTGAACCATTTGTTCACATACAATACAAATTGCCAGGTGAAACTGAGCATAGTTTATCCTGCAAGAGAAATTACTGCTGAAGTGTTTTTTTTTTGTTCGGTTTTTTGTTATCAAACTTCTGTTTTGTTTGCCAGTTTAGACGGTCTTGGGTTCTTTTTCTTGTGAACCGGTTACTCCATTTCATCCCTATTGAACGAACTCAATTGAAACCGTTGCATGAGAAAACCGTTGTTGCACGAGGTAGCATTGAGAAGATATTGTGATTTGCCTCCCCAAACAATAAGAATAAGTGTAGTTGCAAATTTCGATATTTTTTCTACTTTATTACATTCGCATTTGCCCTCGTTAATAATTTCCGCCTTCTAAACGTCAAATCTTGGTTCCGCTATTCCGCTATTGAGAAGATTCAATTTACAAGTGGGTACTAATTAAAACAAACAAAAAAATGGTTCATTCAAAACACCCAATTGGTGAAGAGGAGACTTTAAACAAAGTCAAGAACAATGAAGAACTCCTCTTTAAACCCTTAATTAATCAATTTCCCTAATTTTTTCCCCTTCTCCCAAATTCTCTACCCAGATCCAACGGCTATAATTAGTCTGATCTTCCAACCAGCCATGATCACCACCGTCCGATCAATCACATTCTATCTCTTCACATTCCTCTTCTTCTTTTCACCATCACTGGCCTCTGAGCATGATCACAAGGTTCATTAATCTTTTTTCACTAATTATAGTGTAATTATTATTGTGTTTTGTTTATATGGGCTTGGTTATTTTTTCTTTTTATGAAAAGGGTTTTCTTTGATTAGTGATTTCTGGGTTAATTTGATGTAATAGTGGTGCATTTGATCATGAAGTTTGAGATTGTAAAGATTTCCATTTTTGCTGTTTAGGGTTTAGTTTTTGATGATTGTTAGGGTAAGGCTCCGTACATCTGTCCCCTCCTACGTCGCAATTTGCGGGAGCCATTGAGGCACTGAGGTAGTGTTGTTGTGTGAATTTTTTGGATGACACATGTGACTTAATTGTGTTTTTTGAAGAATTTTGGGGTATGTGAAGTGGGTATGATATATTAGAGTGATTAACCAGCTGAGGGTTTGATGAAATTGAAGTTATTTGTGTATACATTGCTGTTTTCACTTACAACACTCGCTTTCGTGACCGTGAATTTGGTTTTCGAGTATATGTAAGGCTGAAATAGTAATGTCATCATACTTGGGAAAAACAACCAACATCAGCAACAACATTTATTCAATGCTTTAGAATCTTACGCTACCTTACCCTTGCGTTGAAAATATGTTGCGACTCAGGTGAAAGTTGTGTCGTGCATTTTCCCATGGGGAGAATTGTGTCAGAGCATTATCTCAACAGTCTGTGCTACCATGACTTTACACATGACCTCACACACCCGTGTTGTATCAAAGACGTAGCCATGTAGCCATGGTTGTGACTCTTAGACCCTTAATTTCAAGAGGAAAACATTAGAATTTTCATAAAAGTGGCTCTCTGAGGTAGTGTCCGACTCTTGAACTTGTGGACATGACACTTGAGGTCATGTGCAATACTTTTGATTTAGTCTGAGTAACATAGCCGGCTCACAATTTCCAATATAAGAAATGTAAACGTTTTTTTTATGCTTCGAAGCCAAGGATTTTTTTTGGCTCCATTATAAGTGAGCAACTTAAGAATGGTGATTAGTTGATGGCTTCACACTCTAGGTGAATTGTAGGTGAGATCTCTACATATGATTGCTTTGTGAGAAGCATGGTACTGATCCGTATTATTAGGGATATCTTTTCCTCGTGAAAATTGGACTGTCATTAGGTTTATGACCTTGCTCTTTTAGTAAGTGTAGACTCTTGCAGTTTTTTTTAATCTATTTTTTGTTGGTAGAGAATAGAAATAATTAGATATTTGGATATGCAAGGTACCTCAGAGGGGTTCTCTTTGGATTTCCAGGTCTCAGAACATTCATCAACTTCGGTTTTGTTTATGTTTTTGGTTCATGGTGAATCAATCTGAGGGTTATTGTTAATATGATGGCCTTCAAGGAAGAAGCGAAACCATGAGTATACTTTAGAATTACTTCTTTCCCATTGCATCTGTGTGGAAATATTTAGATGTTTTCACCTATCTAGCTTTCAGATGCCTGTGTTTATTTAACGTGATTGTCATGAACACGAATTTTTCGGTGGTCTGAGGATCAACAGTTCAAGGATTGTTCATTTCATTTCCCTGGATATTCAGGATAAGCACACTATGAATTTATGAAATGTAGAGGATATTAAAAAGTAGATTAAGAAATCAAGGAATTGATGTTCCTTTGTTTCCTCCTTGTTTCTTGTAGTATGAGCCAGATGAGCACGTCATTCTCTGGGTGAACAAGGTTGGTCCGTACTACAATCCACAGGAAACGTACAACTACTTCATCCTTCCATTTTGCCATCCAGATGGCCATATTGAACATAGGTGGGGTGGTCTTGGTGAGGTTCTTGGTGGGAATGAACTTATTGACAGTCAACTTGATATCAAGTATAAAAGTATGTATACTTTATGGCTTTTTGGGTTGAGTTTTTGTTTCTCTCCTTCTATGTCACAGTCATTTCAAAATAAAACTTCATCTCACATTATTTGTATTGTTAATGTCAGAGAATGTTGATAAGACAGTCGTCTGTGAACTCAAACTTGATGCTTCTAAAGCTACACAATTCAAAGATGCAATCGAAAATTCGTACTGGTTTGAGTTCTTTATTGGTATGTTGTCATTTCAAGTTTGTTTCCATTTGATATCTAGCTTCTTTCTGCCATGCTTAATTTATTGATTGGTTATTGAATGCTTAAATTTTGCCTTTTTCCATAATGCCGTTTGCTGCACACCATTCAGATGATTTGCCTTTATGGGGTACGTGTCTATTTTGATATCTTGCTCTTCATAATTGTATAATGATAAGAGCCATAGTACCTTATTGTCCTCTCTTCCTTCTGTATAGGTTTTGTTGGAGAGTATCGTTTTGATAAAAATGGTGAGAATCCTAAGCACATGTTGTACACAAATAAAAACTTCATCATCAAGTACAATGGAAACCAGGTATGTGTAATTTTTTTAGGGTTCGTGTTCAGGGACTCGTCAAAGGTGTTTGACAGAGTATTGTTGCTTCATTTGGTTTTTATTGTGTATTTATACTAATCTAAATTCTTCCGCATAATCTCTATCTGTTTTGGAACTCCTTCCTCTGCAGATCATACATGTTAATATGACCCAGGATGCTGCTAAGCTAGTAGAGGATGGAAGAGTGTATGAGATGACATATACTGTTACGTGGATCCCTACAGACATCTCCTTTGCTAAGCGTTTCGAGGTGTACTTGGATTATCCTTTCTTTGAGCATCAGGTCTGTAGATCTTTTTAATCCTGTTTCTGCTACCTCTCATCTCCTTAGAAATTGTAATCGGCTTTTGTGTTGGCTTTTATTTTTGTTTCAATTTTAAAAATGCCAACGGCAAAATTTTCTTGTACTTCTGGAATCTGGATGTACCTGATGTTTTTACCGAGTTATGTTTTAGCTGCTTCGTGGGACGAAATAATGAAATTTCTGGCCAATAATATGTATCTCAAACGGCAGTTTTACTATTTGCAGATCCATTGGTTCTCGATTTTCAATTCATTCATGATGGTAATTTTCTTGACTGGTCTGGTGTCAATGATATTGATGAGGACCCTGAGAAATGACTACGCGAAGTATGCCAGGGAAGATGATGACTTGGAGAGCCTGGTTAGACTTCTGTAATTGGTGATATGTGCTCTATACTGTTTGAGTAATCTTCTGAAAAGGAATTTCACTTGTCAGGAAAGGGATGTTAGTGAAGAGTGTGGCTGGAAACTTGTGCACGGTGATGTTTTCCGGCCTCCACGTAGTTTATCTCTTCTCTCAGCCTTCGTCGGTACTGGGGCTCAACTAGCAGCACTTATTTTCCTCGTGATCATTTTGGCAATTGTTGGAATGTTGTATACAGGGTATGTTAATGAAATTTGCAAATGTCAAATGTGATACTATGCCGCCACGGCAAAGGATGCTCCTGTTGTTACTGCTTTGATTGACATACATATATTCAGTGTCAACTTATTGCGACATTGATGGCATTTTCCTCATTGACCTTAACTTCTTTCCTTCAACTACAATATTACTTTTTATAACTGTTTTCTTTAATATAATGTTCGCTTTCTAGCAAATGTCTATGATGTAGCTATCAGGGTTTCCATATCTTTATTTTCCCTATGTAGGACCGCAATAAAAAATTACATCATCGGTTTGTATGTCTCTTATTTGTCGCAGGAGAGGAGCTATCATTACAACTTTCATTGTATGTTATGCCTTGACGTCGTTCATAGCAGGTTATGTTAGTGGCGGCATGTATTCTCGTAACGGTGGTACGTAATTGTAAACCTTTTTTCTATCTCCTTAGATATCTCTTTTTAGTATATTAGTTTTTATAGATGATGGGGGTGGTATCTAACTGTGTACTAAGCTGTTTGTCTCGAAAGAGCTGGATTGTGCTTTCTTTAAGTTTTTTTTTTGTAGCTTAGAATGATTTTATTGACAACTTTTCTTTCACGTTTCAGGTAAAAACTGGATAAAGTCGACGGTCCTTACAGCTTCACTCTTCCCCTTTTTGTGCTTCGGGATTGGATTCCTGTTAAATATTGTCGCTATATTCTATGGATCTCTTGCTGCCATTCCCTTTGGGACTATGGTAGTTGTATTTGTCATTTGGGCTTTTATTTCCTTCCCCCTTGCACTTCTTGGCACAGTAGTTGGAAGAAACTGGAATGGTGCACCAAACAACCCGTGTCGTGTGAAGACTATCCCTCGACCTATTCCTGAAAAGAAATGGTATCTAACACCCACAATAATTTCCCTTATGGGCGGATTGCTTCCATTCGGAAGTATTTTCATCGAAATGTATTTTGTCTTCACCTCCTTTTGGAATTACAAGGTAAAGGATCCCTTCCATTTTACTTTTTATATTCCTGCTTTTACTCGAGGCACCTATGTATTACCCACTTCGAACACTAACACGTGTCTATTATTCCCCTTGCAGGTGTACTATGTTTACGGCTTCATGTTGCTCGTGTTTATGATTCTGATCATTGTTACTATTTGTGTGACTATTGTGGGGACATATTTCTTGTTG
>VHZZ01009299.1:30033-44083 GCA_009801015.1 Silene noctiflora
AGTATTAAACTTTATAAGTTATTTACTCTTATAATGTTTTAAAACACTTTTAAGTTGCTAAAAAAACCAACAATCACACGTAGAAAAGAAAAAAAAATATTATATTACATAAGTGAGACTGAAAACCGGATACCGGATATACGGTTTCTGGATATACGGATATACGGTTTCCGTATATACGGAAAAACCGTATCGGATAAGGATATTAAAAAAGGAGATTTAAAAAACCGGATATCCGATACGGTTTCGGTTTTGCTCACCCCTACCCATAATTATAGTACCCTCCTAGTTAGCCTATAGTTTCCTCTTTCCTTTTTCAGTCGGGTTTTGTTCTCTTTTTCCTTATTCGGAAAATTTTGTGTGGTCTAAATTCAATTTCATGTGTGGTATGTTGTTTTGTGCGGTCCAAATTCATTTCCTTAATTTTTATTTCAAAAAGAAAGGGAATAATAGGCTGACTAGAAAGGGTATTTTTTTTCGGCTGAAAAATGGTAAAATAAAGAACACCATAAACTTTTCTGAACCAAAACCCGATCTGCCCCGACTCAAAACCCGATCAGCCTGACCCGTTTGACCCGTTTGACATGTCTAAATTCACCCACGCGCTTTCGACACACATACACACGCACACCATCTTATCCAACTCAATTAGCCGCAAAACAAATCCAACTTTTTCAAAAAAAAAATAAAAAATAAACAAAGTAAGAGATCAGAGTCAAGTTGGTCTCCTCACACTCTCCAAAAGCTACTCTCTCTCACCATTTCTAGACAGAGAAACCCACCAACCCGATAGATGCAGGACCCACCTCCCGAGTTAAACCGGGTCGGACTCGCCCGATTCCGTTCCGCACCAGCAAGTTGGCTTGACGCGCTGTTAGAAGATGATGACCCGCTTAAACTCTCGGGTCAACCGCATCACCAAACAAGTCTGACTCAGCTTTTAACCTCGTCTGGGCCGAGTACTAGTCCGGTTCATCCGGGTCGACCCGGGAATTTCATTCAGCCTACTACTCCTGATCCGGGATTTTATGACCATGTCGCTGGAGCTTCAGCGACGGCAGCGGCGGCGGTGACTAGTACGGCGTCGTTTCAGCGGATGAATAGCTCGCCGGCGGATTTTCTTGGTGGTAATATTGATGGGTATTTCGCTGGAACCGGGTTTCCGGCGACCTCGTATGATTTCTCCGGTGGCGGCGGCGGCGTCGGAGGAGGAGGGAGTTCTGCTGATGCTTCGCCGTCGGGGAAACGATTGAGGGAGACTGATTTTGAGCAGCACTCTCCTAGATTCGCTGGTCAAAGGGTATATTTTTTTTTTCTCTTTCCTTTGATTGGTTTTATTAGTGGCGGAACCAGGATTTGTAGTCAGTAGCCGGAAAATTGAGTGGGTGAACTAGTAACACTAGTTATTATCAGTGGCGGAACCAAGATTTTTAGTTAGGGGGCGGAAAATTGAGGGGGTCTACTATCAATATTCAATACAATAGCGGTTATCAGCGGAACCAGGATTTTTAGTTAGGGGCGGAAATTGAGAGGGAAACTAGATTTGTCCCCACTAATTTTAAAAAGTTTAAATCTTTCAGGGACGAAACAAGGATTTTTAGTTAGAGTCGGAAAATTTGAGGGGGGCAACTAAGTTTTTTCCCCACTAATTTTAAAAAGTTCAAATCTTTCGGGGAAGAAACAAGGATTTTTAGTTAGGGGCGGAAAAATGGAGGGGAGAACTACATTTTTCTCCCCT
This sequence comes from Silene noctiflora, assembly GCA_009801015.1. NCBI lineage: Eukaryota > Viridiplantae > Streptophyta > Magnoliopsida > Caryophyllales > Caryophyllaceae > Silene > Silene noctiflora. The sequence continues at coordinate 31,772 of VHZZ01009299.1, forward strand.
TAATTTTAAAAAGTGTAAAATCTTTTGTGGGGGAACGCTCCTGCTAGCTCTCTGTCTTCGCGACTGAGTGTTAAATGTACGAGTGTATGTGAGGATTTAAGTGAATTGATGTGAGTAGTGGGGGGTTGATTTTTATTTGGGGATGGTTGGTTGAATCAAGTGGGTGTATATAAGTATAGATGTATAATGTCAAGTTGTGATTTGTTTTTGGTTTCTTTTGTGGAGAGTTGAAATACTAGTTGATATTGTTTTTGTTTTGTTTTGTAGAGAGGGGAATTGACTACTGCAAATAGTTTGGTGGAGATGGAAATGGAGAAACTTTTGGAGGATTCTGTTCCGTGTAGGGTTCGTGCTAAGCGTGGTTGTGCTACTCATCCTCGGAGTATTGCGGAGCGTGTAAGAGTTTCTGTTGTGTATTGATAAGTGTATTGTGTGTGATGTGGAGAGAAGTGGGTTGATTGATTGTTGGTTTTGTGTGTGGATTTTTAGGTTCGAAGAACGAGGATTAGCGATAGGATAAGGAAGTTGCAAGAGCTCGTGCCGAATATGGATAAGGTAAGAAAGATACTTGGTGTGATGTTGTTTATTGACGTTGGTTTACTGCTGTTGTGATGTACTGCTCTAGTTCAATAAAATGTGAGATTTTGTTTGTTATTGTTCGTGCTTTGATATGTTTGAAGATCTCAACCCTAATAAGAACTTCATGTGGTGTGGTTGTCATCTGGCTTGTTGCATATGTGTGATTATGCTAGGAGGAGCCTTTCTCCTCCTCCTGGATATGAGCTGTTGGTGAGAGACAGTTGCGTTTGTTGAATGATTTTCAATATCAGCCGTTGGTTGTTTTTGGTGTATACAGTTTGCAAGATACAGTAGGTTGTTGTATATGATAACTATCAAAACACAGAGTACTAAGCACTTGGAATTTTTGTGTGCTAGATGGCTGTTTTATCTGCTACTTCCTCCGTTCAACAATTATGTCCCCATTTCTTCAATATATGTGAGGTATATTATATTGAAATGGGGAGATAAAAGTTGAATGGAGGAAGTAGATGGCTGCTAATGTGCAATCAAGGCAGAGTGTCTTAAAAGAGAATTTTTTGGTTAAATTTTAAGACTTTACCTAGGTACTGATAAGCAAGTGACCTTGTTTGAATGTGTCTAGTATCATCTTCTTTTTAAGGGATTGCTGCATCCATTGGTGGTAGACCAATTCGGTACTAGCCATTTGAGTCAATGGTTATGGTTTGGGTCAATCAGATCCATGGTTTTAAATCTCGGTATCGGTCATAGTCGCGGTAGCGGTATAACCGGTCCTTAATCGGCCGTCGCGGACGGATCGCGGTGAATCTCGGTGATATCTTGGGCGATATCTTGTATCGGTAAAGTGAAAATCCGATACAACTCGGCCGATACGATACAATTCGGCCGAGATTTTGAACCCTTTATTATTCAGATCCGTAGGTCATAGCAGTTGAGTTCTTAAGATGTATTTTCAAATTAGTCATTTCGGATAATATTGTGTCATTTCAAATCACCACTTCCAGGGTAGTGTTGTGTTCTGGTGTAATTTGGTTTGTGTTGGGTTATATAGATGACTCAGTTTTGCTAGGTTCAGTATTGGGTTATATAGATGACTCAATTTTGTTCTGGTGTAATTTGGTTTGTGTCGGGTTATATAGATGACTCATCTTAAAATCACACCTCAACTTTATATAAAATATTTTTGTTTTGTTTTGTTAAGGATACAGCAAGGATTGAATATAAGGTCCTCTTGAAGTGGCTAGATGTCAACAATTGTGGCAACATAAATTTGACGCTCAAGCTATTTGTCATATGATTTCTGTAGTGCCTGCCCAAGGACATTCCAAAACATTCAAATTTTTTATGATTTTGGTTAATGTTAAAACCTGTGAATTTTTTTGCATTGAAAGAGCTGCATATAAATGAAATTTAGAATTGTAAGTCAGAAGAGTAGTTCCCGAATTTTCCAGTGACGAATTTTAATAAGCTGTTCGGAAATAGGATTAGAGTGCTTAATGCTGGTCCAAATTGACAATAAACATAACAGGAGATAGAAATTAGAATGACTACCATTATTTTATTGAAGGTCATTTGAACATTATATTCAACTCCATTTCACCATGTTCTCCCGCTTTTAAAGCGTGTGAGGGGAAGTTTGAGAGGAAGTATATGTTTTGAGTTGTCTTGACTCGTGAATGGACGTATACAAAGACTCGTAGTAGGTCAAAGTTTGAACTTCTATTTACGAGGGTTTGAGCTCATTAGGACGATAATGAAATTTATTGGAAAAGGAGAACAGTTGGTTTGTGTGTGTAATTGTGTAGGTAGTTTTTTTTTTTTTTTTTTTTTTTTTTTTTTTTTTTTTTTTTTTTTTTTTGGTGTAAAGGGAGCCACAAGGGCTATAATATGATCTGACGGGATTTTAACCTAGGTCATTAGTACCTATTTAAGTTTAAAGTGGATGTGAAATATTCTTAGCTTTTGAACAAGTGAACATCATATACCTATTTAAGTTTAAAGTATGTGAGTGTGGTCCTTTTCGTGACGTATGTCTAAGTTTTTTTCTTTATTGATTTTGCCCATCTGTTGTCCGTGTAGTTATAGAAACTACCAGTTTAAATGTTATGCAGTATTGCATATTCTATTGACACATATTAGTTCCTGTTACACATATGTTGTGGTCTTTATTTATTTATTTTATTTCTCTTGGGAGCATGAAAATTACAAATCAGTTAGCAAAACATAAGGACATGTCCCCCCTATTCCTCGCACCATTGAAAACATTAAAAACTCGACTTTTCTCCTCAGTACATGTCATTGCATGAGGAATAGACTTAGCACGAAAGGCCAGTTAAGGGGATTATGTTGACAAAATTCACTGCTTTATTATCGAGGATTTACTTCATCATGGCCACATTTACTCTCATCCAACAGTTGTTTTAATAGTTATGGCCATCATAATGGGAACATTTGTCAGCAAATTATGATGTGTTATATTCAACTCCTTGCTATGAACTTGTTTTGTGAGGCAATTCGGGGTGCAGCTTTATAATAATTTTTTCCGTTTTGATCAGGATAGTGATTTGCTCAAGGTTTCCTGAATTTGTGTTCGTGATTTTAAATACACTATAACCGATTTTTGTTAGTCACTAAGGTCTTATGATCCTTATGGACAAGGTGTACTGGTCATTTGATTTGTTCTTACGACTCTCTAGTTTGCTACTGATCTGTAAGTCAAATTGTGATCAGTTGTTGCCATTGTATCCATCCTTGCAAAACTTCTTTCATTATTTTGTCGATTTCATCATAGCTATTTCTTTGGCAGCAAACAAATACTGCAGACATGTTAGAAGAGGCGGTGGAATATGTGAAGACCTTACAAAGGCAGATTCAGGTATGTTGACAATATGATCTTCTCGTCTTTTTTCTGTAACTTATTTTATGAAGAAAGCATGTTGACCACGAGATTACTTGATGATCTGAGCTAACCACAAATTTTCACGTAACAATGGAAAACTTCCAGTCTTCCACTTTGATGTCGAGTTTTGGTTTTAGTTTCCGCTTTGATACCGTCAGAATGTCAGGTTGCACGAAACTCGTTTTTTTAAGCTCGAAATTGAACAGTGTCACACTTGGGACCTAAGAAAGTAGACGTCCAAATTTTATCTAAATTAATGAAGTATTTCAGCAAAATAAAGTGCAAGAACTAATGTTATTATTGTAAATATTTAGATGAAATTTCACATAAGTTTGCAAAATCCTACTTTGAACTATCTCATCCACTCTGAAATTCATCCATAGCCATAGTTTTTACCATCTTCCATAGACAGACAATTGTCCAGTCACCGAGCTCTCTCATAAATTTGACAGATTCTTTCAATCTTCCAAACCAATGTGCAGTCCAAGCTTATGAGACCTATTAACTACCATAATCAAATGCTTAATCCATTCTTGCAAAGGCTGTTAGCGAAACAAGTATGTGGGCACATCCTCAATAGTATTAGACGAGCAGAAGTGGTGAATGAATTGCATTGACTTGAATGTATTACATCATATATAGGCAACATGTATGAAAAGATGTGAAACGAACTAGAAGATGTGATCTCTGAACCTAAGCTTAGCGTAATGTACAAGGATATGAAAAGATGTGAAACGAACTAGGAGATATGATCTCTAATAAGCCCCTGCAAGACGGGCAGCTAAATAGTAAGATCGATCCTGGTATGTGAAACAGGAATATGAATGCATAGTGACCGGCTTGGTGGATGGTCGTAGTAAAGGTTGGTTAATTTGGGATAAGGTGTGAAGCAGGCAGCCATGGCCTCGTGGTGGCTTGATTTTGGTAGGAGTATGGTTGCTTCTAGGCTTAACCCTAGTCTTGTGAGATTTGATGGTTGATTGAAGAGATTGAGAAGATGTTTGATGGTTCTGTTGTAGTATGGCGTTGTGATTATTGTGGAATTTGTATGATTGTAGTACCACAAGAACGACTGACTACAAGCAAAAATAGCCAAAGTAAGGCTACACATTGCATGAGAGTAAGCTTGAATTCTTTCTATGCCGCAGAATTAGTAAATAACGAAGAGCATAGCTATGATCATCAATTCATCATTCATCTGCAAGTATTAGTTCTATAACCAAGTCAAAAGCCAAATCGACATGCAAGCACTAGCTCAAGTCTAAGAAAAACAGAAAAACCAATTAGCAAGTAACCAAATGATGTGATGCTTGGACTCTTCAGTTGCCCCTGAGGATCCGGCGGACCCGACCCAGACACGGATCCGGACATGGATTTCGTGTCCGACCCTTCAGTGAACTCGGACCCTTGCGAGTGAATAATAAAAGAAATAATAATTTTGTTGAACATTTGAAGATGAAGGAGAAAGTAAAGGTTAAAAGGATGAAGAAGGTTTAGCCGTTTAGACTCGAGGAGTAAATGATTTTGCATAGAAAATTGAAGCAGGTGTTATCTAAGGGTTTTATTTTTTTTATTTTTTTTGTAGGTTAAGAAAACTAGACTGATAAGTACGAAGTAAATATGTATAGATATTTTTATAGCCCATAAATAAATATTAAAATATGTATAGATATTTTTATTATTTCAAAAAAATGCCGTGTCCAAAATAACTCGCAGATCCTCGTACCCGAGTCCTTGATTTTAAGATTTCAAGGATCGGACACTCGGATCCGTGTCCGAGTCGGATCCTTGGGTCCGAGTCTGAGCATCATAGATATTTTGAACCGAACTGTAATGGAAAAGGAATTTGGCCATTTGCAAATCCAAATAATAGTGTGTTTCCCAACAGTTGAATTGGCCCAATGTTAGAACTTAAATCAATTCCTTGTGAATTAGGGCATTAGGCCATTAGTTGTGCTGCTGAAATTTTGTGAGACGACATCAAAAGGAAAAGTGTGAACCTCATTTTGAGACAGAGAGTATAGTTTTGACCTACGTAATCAAAGTATCAAACAAAGGAAACAACACACTAAATTGTTTTCCATCCTCATTACTGCAAAAGTTTTCCACTACTAGTCTACGACATACATGCTCAACCTCAGTCAACCCAAAAATCGAAACAATATTTAATATCACAATGCCTCCCCAACTTTGTCCCCTCTTATTTAACTGGGTTCAATGAAACTTCCCAAATTCCAAGTGGTTTATGGATATGGTTGGCAAACTGAAATCAATTGCGACGACAAAGATGTCTTGGTGTTAGCAACTTGGTTCATATGGTGGGTTATTGGCTAAATGAATAAGATTATACGGATGACTAGATGAGGTGCTAGTCGGTGGAGTAATAATGAATATGTGGTGATATGTTAGGCAAAAGTGGACAGGATGATGATACTGTGGTAGAGCTAGGAGGTGAATGGTGATGTTACTGCCCGCATCACTAGTCGGTGAGGCATGTAAGAGGTTGTAATTTGGAGACGAAGGTAAGAAAATCTGCTATACATGTTGGTCTTCTCTGATCGCAGAAAATCAGCTAACTTCGTTACTTGCACTAACTCTTTAACCGAGCTAGTGCTAGGTAGTTGACTGTATAGTTTTATCAGATAGGTCTTGGTTGTACAAAAAAGATCAACAGCTTTTGCTTGTCTTGACACGGGCACCAACGTATAGATTTCCTTGAAACAAATGTACATGGATCTGAATTTGAGTTTTTTCTTCACATTATTTCAATTATCCAACGACTTTAAAGAAAAACACACATTGCAGGAACTTACAGAGCAGCAGAAGAAATGCAAATGCATGCCAGAAAGCTAACTCAGAAACAAATAAAAACCGCGCTGCTTCTACCCTTTTGTCTTGTTGATGTACTCTAGGATATGATTACCTCACTTGGGTTTCCCATAATTTGGGTGGTATATATAAGCAAGCTTGATGTGCAGAAAGTGCGAGGAATCAGAGTCAAATTCACGGCTAAGCCTCGGAATTTGATACCGATATGCTTTTGTTCTATAATTATATCAGGATGTTGTACTTGTAATATGGTGTAAACTTGTAAACAAATACCCTAAATTTTACTCCGTAGTAGCTTAGGAGATGCGTAGATTGTTTAGTTCCGAGTTGTACCATCATGCTTGCTTTGCACATATGTACAAGCCCATTGTGATGGGATTAGGTAGGTATATTGATACACGAATACTACAGTAGAACTTGATTATTTGTGTACTATGCGGAATCTGTAATAATCTTCTGCCGTTTGAAGGCCTTTGGCCGATCGGCCAGGTCGTATGTAGGCTAATGTATCCACTGAGTTGGAATTTGCATTTTCATCTTGTTTATCCACATGATAAGTTTCACGCTGTTTTTGAGACGATTTTTTTTAAATAATGCTTAAAACGGATATTATCCAGAAATGTAACGTATTTCTCAACGTGCTGTCCTCGTAGGATTAAGAAATCGCTAGTCCAAGACACGAGAGAGGGGCATACCATTGCTAATCGAAAAGAAACTAATCTAACTACAAACACGCAATCTACAATCACTAGGGAGACGCATCATTTGCAATGGCGTGTCTATTATAATGGCGTGTCTATTATATTAACCGTTAGATATCTCTGTGTGGTGGATTTTTAAGTAAACGATAAGGAGATGATATCTGATTCATAATTGTTAAGATGGATATCTCAATCTTGACAAATTCTCATTTAAAACGGACATTATTCGTATTAAGCTTAAAACGGTCAAATACATATCAAATCACATGGCAAGTTGCGTAAAAAATATCAAAATTTGTCTTTATTACCATCATGTGGTAATATTTGATCCGTTTTCAAATTTTAGACAAATACGATATTTCGTCTTAAACATAATTTATTGCTCTGTCTTAAGGAAGACTGGCCGATTTTTTATTTTTTGACCATTTTATTTAAAAAGAACATTTGAGAATTTATCAACATGGAGTATATTTGGATGAGGAACTTTTCTCTTTTTTCTTTTACAGTCCGTCTTGCTTGTGACGGTCACAAGCTTGTGACGTCTCACAAGCCTCTCCCCACTTGCTTCTTCCACTTGCAAGTTTATCTCACGTGTCAGACGTCACAAGTTGTGACGTAATGAGAATTTGTGTTTCTTTTATTAGGCAGTGACATGACCTATTCTACCACTGGATGCCTGGGTCTACGGTAAACCAATGTCATACAGTCTGACACCAACTTCCCCATGTAGCTCCAAAAATCTAGAAGAGTTGTGTAAAGGAGCCCACTTTGTATGAGGCACTTGTTATAAACCGTGACAAACTTATGTTGGGTTAAATAGGTAGATAATGGTAACTCAGGCTTAATTATTATATTTATTCATATTACGCCCTCTCACAGCTAATTGATTGTATAAAAAATGTTTGGCAAATTAGTTGAAAAGGTAGTTCATTTTTGGTAAAATGACGTAAAAGGGCATGATAATTATTTAGTACTCCCTCCGATCCAGACAAATGGTAACATAGGGAAAAAGTGGTTATTTAAGAAAATGTGGGAAAGTGAGGGGTAAAGTAGGAAAATTTGATTGGGTCTACATGAGTTTATGTGAATTAAATAAGTAGTTTGTGAGTGGGTGAGTGAATGGTAAAGTTGTAAATAGGTAGTGGATGTAAGGGTAATTTAGTCGTTTTTCATGCCAAATATGGTATGTTACCACTGGTGTGAATCATCCATTTTAGGTAAGTGTTACCATCTGTCTGGATCGGAGGGAGTATTATAGATTGAAGAAATAAAAAATGAAAAAGAAAATCTCATTCCAGTTAGCTTATTTGGACAAATAAGCTACTTGTCAAACATTTACAAACAAATTAGGTAGCTGAAATTTTAATCAAATAAGTTACTTTGGTCAAAGCTATATGGAGTATCCTGTCAAACAGAACCTTTTACAATAATGTTCATATGAAACGGTTTTATATAAAATTTGTTGGTAAGAAATTAAGAATGCTATTAGAGACCACAAATTTTCATTGAAGACGGACATTATTCGTCATAAACTGAAGACGGATAGTGTCCCTCTCACAATATGCAAGTGGCTCCAACCATGAGATGCTCAATTTTCCCCCCACTTGCCCTCTCACAATATATTTTATAGTAGAATGAATACTATTCGTCTTCAACTTGCGACAGTATACGAAATAAGACGCTTTGATTAGAGGAGGGTGTGAACCTACCATTTTTTCCGGTAAAAAAGGAGTACATTGAACACTTCAACATCTTAGATTTAATGTTTAACGTTGATTCTACAAAACATTAGCCATTCACATTCGTAGTAAAAGAATTATAAATAGTAGAAAAATAAGTGAAACATCACTTCAAAATCTTAGATTAAATATTTACTCCATTCATACTCCTCATGTAAACATCAATGAAGTGACTAAAGCCTAAAATGGTTTTATGCATTTATACCTTCACAAATTCTCATTGATGATAGACACTTTTCGTCACAACCTGAAAACGGTTAGTGCTCATCTCACAATATGCAAGTGGCAACTCGAGTGAGAATTAAATGGACCACCCCACTTGCCCTCCTACTTGTAATATTGTGTGAGGGGCACTATCCGTTTTCAGTTTGTGACGGATAGTGTCTGTCTTCAATGAGACTGGTATTAAAGGAGCGACACGGCTATAGAATGAAGGGTACTTATTGGTACATGGTGAATGCTCAATCGCCCACCGTCGTCGATAAAGTTGGAAATAGATCGTCTCGTATTGTAACATGAATCTAAAGGCCAAAGTGCCCTAAGATAGTCATAGATAGGAGGTTTAACGATACAAGATTTAATCGAGTTGGGTTTTGGTTGAATGATTTGTTATCCGTTTACATATGACACGTACATAAATCTGACACGACCTGATCTGAGTTTGAGATTGAAAATGTAGAATAAATTACAATTATAAATTCGGGCTAGATTAGCTAGTTAGTCTCATTCAAAACTCTTTTAAAATTATAAGGACCAAGATGATATTTGAAAATCATACTCACAAGTCACAATGTACTTTGTATTTCGGAAGTTTCACACATCGAGTATATATATTTTGAAAATTTATTTTCATATTTCGTAGACATATATAAAAATGAACTGGCCGATATCGAAATTACTAATGAAATAATTGCAATTTATTTTATACTATCGTTTTTTTCTCACCGACATCTTAGAAACACGCCACTCTTATATATAGACTACTTGCACGGGTGTTTTGGTAAAATTCGATGATTCAATCAATTTTATGGAAATTTCTAAGCATTGTGAGTTTGTGACAAGATATCAGTTAGTCTCTTATATAACAGATGTATCTGTCAAAATATTAAAACGGATAAAATATTATCCCATCTAAGCATTTAAACCAAACAATTTTTTTTTTCTCTTATACATTTTATTTATATTATTTAACCCGTTTTAAATTAAGACAAATATAACAAATTCAATAAGAATTCGTGGACATGAAACACGGAGTGATGGCGATAAAAGAGAATACAAGAGTTTTAGGAGCAGACTGACTGCAGAATGCCTTTAAATAAAATGTCACTTTCTGACATTTGTACGGACATGAGACCTGACCTAAACTGACTCCCCCTCTTGTGCATTTATTTATTGATTGACGGTATATCCGTCGTAAACTTGTGACGAGCTAAATATTATTTATGTGGGGTAAATAAGATGAAAACAGAGTGTTTAAAGAAAACCAATCTGCTTTGTCTTATTTATATATATGAATAATACATAATCCACTATAAAGCTTATGACCGATACTTCCGTCACAAAATATCCGTCGCAAAGGGGGACGGAATGAGACTAGCTGATTGATTAAATCTTAATGTGGGCCCCCTTTCACACATCACTCCACTCTACCATTATATACCTGGTCCCACCTTTCACCCTCGTCAGACATGGAGGGCGCTGCTGTCAGCTTCTAGGCCCCACCCCCACTACCCTCTCTTTGATTGTAACTTGTAATCACGATATTTACCGGATTACAAATTATTGAATAAAACCGTCTTACTTATTGTGTGATTGTTCTATTGAGTACTGCATAATTGTTACTCGATAGTTATAAAAATATGAAGTACAAGACTAATGTAGTAGTAAATCACCCTTTAGATAGATGAGTCATTTTCGTCTAAAATAACGAAACGGATTTTAAGATCATTTTACAGTCAAATGTGATTAGTTTTGGAAAAGCCACCATAAGCTATTAACACTAAGTGGACCATTGTGATCATTTGAGTCATTTGACCATAAAATAGTCTCAAAATCTCGTCTGATCCTGAAACAAGAATTTGCAATGTAGTAGATACTAGTATGATTTATGTGACCAATGGTTAATATTCGTAATTTACTAGTTTATGACCTCTATACAACGTAATTTATTCAATATACAAAGTACGAGTAGTTGCTAAATTTTAAAAAATACTTGTAAATTACAAAATAATCTAGCAAAACCTTTCTATGTACAAGAAATACAATATTTTTTTTCATATATTTATATACACGAATGAACCCAACTTATTGTGAAAGATCGTCTAAACTTTTTTTTTATCACCTCTTATATTTGTCGGTAACACTTTAATTTGGGACCTACTTTAATGTTTTGAGTACCTATTATGGCACTCGTAAATACCCAATATTTTGATGTTACTTGTTAATATCTGCTATAGCAATCTTGTCTTTGAATAAGATGGTCTCTAAGAATACCTACTCCTAAATAAACTATTAATCGCAGTAAAACGATCTTATTCTATAAATTCCGGGAATCAAACAAAATTAGCCCTACCATGGTCCAAGGAGTAGTTTTAACTTTTAATGACATTTTAATAATCATAATCTTAAAATGTCCAAAGTCCAAACAAATTACATCCCCACCTGGGTAGGGGCCAAGGGGGTGTGGAGGGTCACCAATTGTCCCAAAGAATTGAAAAAAAAGGGGGGATTGAATTGTAGAAAGTGGGGAAATGCATGAAAGTGATCTCTCCCTTTTCTTTTGTTTCTTCTTTCTTGTTTCTTGTTTTCTTTCTTCCTTCTCTTCCTTAGATAGAGGGTTTGGTTCCATTCATCCATGTGTTTTTGTATGCTCATAAATGGTACTTCTTTGATGGAGATAAATGTTACTCCTCTCTTAGTTTTTTGTATTTAATACTTTAATTATTATTATTATTATTAAGGAAATGAAGAAAGTTGAATAAAAATCATCTCTTTTCTCATGTTAAACCATCAACTTTTAGTCATCAACTCAACTTTTGCAGGTATTAATGCTAATCTTTTCTGGGTTTTGATTTTTATTATGTAATTAGTGGAATGTTAGACTAAAGTTGTAATCTTTGGGCATTTTTTATATTGTAGCATGTTATGATAAAGTTTTCATTTTTGGGTTTATGGGTGTGTTTTGTATGACTAACATAAGGGTAAGGTTGCGTACATCCGACCAACCCTTACCCTATAATTTGCAGGAGCGATTGAGGCACTGTGGTAATGTTGTTGCTGTGGATGTATAACCATGTGTTTTATATTGCTGTAAGTCAGTTTATGATAAAGTTCTCATTTTTGGGTTTATGGGTGTGTTTTGTTAAACCCTCACACAAGGGTGAGGTTGCTTACGTCTGACCAACCTTTATCCTGCAATTTGCGGGAGCGATTGAGGCATTGGGTTAATACAATGTTGTGGTTGTAATACAATGTTGCTTAAGAACTTTTGGATTTTTCTTAGGGGAGGTGGGATTGGACAGGTATAGGGATATAGGAGCTAAGTTTGTTTGGTTCTTCCTGTTGATTTGAGGCTTTATTTTGGAGTTTATTGCTAGAATGCTAG
>VHZZ01009299.1:44108-62786 GCA_009801015.1 Silene noctiflora
CTGGTATTGTGGAACTGTTTTTGGCTCTTTCATTGTATAGGCTATTTGGAAAGTTCCTCCCAAGGAAACTTAATTGACTGTTGTGTATTTTTTAAAATGAAATGTCAGAACCCGATGGTACCGAGTCTCGGTACCCTCATATACGTGTAGGTCCATTAAAATGATGGAACCTACACAAGGGCACGTGAGAGGGTGGTGCAGAGACTGAGTACCACCCACTGGCGCCTTGGCATTCTGTATTTCTGTATTGCCTTGTGTAATTAAGTATGGAACAATGTATTTACTAGCCTTTATTAACTAATAAGCTTGAATATGTGATCAATTATATGCTATTAAGAGAATGAAATTTTGCCAACAAGTATCCATTTATGTCATTCTCGATTTCTCGTTACCAATTTGTAGTGTAACATGTTTTTTTTTTTTCCGTGATTAGGACTGAGTGAAGCCGTTTGTTCAAACACCTATAGTTGTTAATGCTTGGACCTTGAGTTGTTTGATCTTGAAATGGTTGCTTCTGTTCTTTCATATGATTTCCTATTCTCTGATATGTAGCATTGCCAATGTTTGTTCTTGGAAACATCTTACACCGTAAAATGTCAGTCAATAATCTGCATATCACTCATTGAGATATATGCAATTTCTTTCCTTTTTGGAATGTAAAGACTCAAGAGCCACAACATCATTCTTGTACTTACGGGTTTTAAACTCGAATCATGTGTACCACCTCTCAAATACTGAATGGCTCTATCATGTTTCATTCACATCGCTAGTGAACACAATCCTTTCTTTTGTTATAAGTTTCCAAGTTGAGTAATTGTTTGAATGGCAGCCTTGCAGGTGTGTGGAGAACTTGAGAGGCGCAGTCTTATCGACGATATTAATTTCTTTTAGTGAGTAGAAAATTAGCAGTCATTGTTTCACCAGCCCTGCTTCTAGAGTTCTACTAGTACATATGGGGAAGAAATGTCGAGTGGCTGATAATGGTTCTTCTAGTGATCAAAACAGTCATGGACTTACTTCCTCTGTTAGCGTTAACAAAACAAACAAACAGAACTCGGGAAATGCTGATGTGTCCGCTGATGCTCTCAAGAGAAGTGATGTGAACTCAGAGATTGCACAAGCACCCTTGAAGGAAAAGAGGAAAAACCCTAGTGACGGTGGAACAAAAGAAATTAGTCAGGTTCCTCATAAGCAACTTAAATCCGACTCATCATCTTCGGAAGCCAATGGTGCAGTGGGCCTGTCAAAATCAGTACCTAGGTCAGTTGAGTCTAAGAAGGTTTTGCAGGGACTAGAATGTTCCATAACTACAAAATCAGACCCGAAATTTGATTTGAATGAGGGAACGGAAGCAAATGAACCGATACCTGTGGTGGCCAAACTAGGGGTTCCTAAGGGCTTGCCTGTGAAACCATTGAGCTTTGGTGGAGAGCATGGGTGGAATAGATCAGGGATCAATAGTGCTTTTCGCGAAAAGGCGCCTGTTTCAAGAGGGTTTAATTTTGACCTTAACATTGCTGCTACCATGGAGCCTGAAGTTCCGTCACTTCCATGTAATTCGAGTATTGACTTGAACAACGATCCAATTATTGAAGATGCGAGTAAAGGCAGTTACCCACAAGGTGAAACCCGGCAGCTTTTACCAAACTGTAATATTCTCGGTACTGGGACGAGGGCTCCATATTGGGTTGATTTGAGTTCAGTACGAGGCTTTGGAAATGTCCAAAGCCAGCCCTTTCTTATGAGTGCTCCTACTACAGAACAAGCTCAGATGGTGGTTCCAATACAAATGCCCTACACACCTCCTGGACTCTATATCGGGAAAATGAATGGTTTTACCCCAGCTTTTTACCCTCCCAATATACTTCCTCCCCTCTATAATCAGCCTGGCGCAGGTCCTCATTTCTCGGCCTACCCTGGAAGTGTCCGACTGCTAGAAAGTTCTCAAGGGTTGAGCTTGAACCCTCGTCCTTACTCAAACACGAGGCAAACTATATTTCCAAATGGTAGTATAGCTCTTATGGAAAATGGTAGTCGGAATCATTTGTTTGAGCAGAGGTTAAAGCCGGTTGACCAGGCAGTGTGTCCTCCTTTATCTATGACAAGACGGGAACCTGATACAGGTTGGGCCGCCTCTCAAGTTACACAGAGTCTCCTGTAAGCTGGTTTTTTTACTAATATATAGTAAAGCTGCATGTTATATACCCAAGTACCTCCACATAAAAACTAAACGATAGTATTCGGGTGAATAACATGCTGTTTTTGCGAACTGCCACTTGGAACTAGGTCTAATCAAACTCTTAGCTGTATGATCTAATGTAGGGAGATTGAGAGATGTAAATAGCTGGAGCATTATCAGATTCTGCTAGATTATAGATTGCTCACCGAAGTCTAACAGTGATTGATTATCAGCGAGATATGATATTTTTGCGATACTGTGGATTCTCTTTATTTCGTCCTGTACTTCATCTGGGGATGCCTCCCTGAAACACCTGGAAAATGGTGAAATCAAAGTTATTGAAGTTGACCTGGCCATGTAAGTGCAAGTGCTATAATCATGTTAGCCCTGTACAAAGCTAATAGCAGTAATTTTCGATTTTTAGACTGGCGAAATATCATCCCTGCATTAGAGATTATATGATTATGCTGTAATGCAATACCGCCCTGCGGTTTTGTTGCACTCTCTCGATTTCTTAGGGGAACAATGCTATCGTTGCACTTTCTCAATCTTAGAAAAGCCAAACCCCGATCTGAAGAAGGCTCGATGACGAACTTTTGACGCCGTTGGCAGTTATCTACCTCTTCTCCACGACTCCACCAGTCCCATAACATGCAAGGTGTTGGACCAGAAACGTAGTAGTCTGATCAGCCGATGACATCTCATGGTAGGGGCACTAGTGACCAGCCACCATGTATCAAAACACCGTTAATCGAATAAATTGGACCCATATGAAGTTACCTCATTTTAGTATCCGTTGCTATTCACAACCCCATTTGGTTTGGCACTGTTGCCTGATCTGAAGAGAACCAGGTAAGCATGAAACGGATCCGAAACATATTTCTAACATTAATAAATGCTTATTACTGATCGGGTATATGGATTGATTTAGATTCGTTTTACGCTTACAACCATATCAAATAAGGAACATAAACGTTCAGAAATTTCTGCATGTCTAAGCAGATGTATTTCGGACTTCTGTGTGTACAAGGCCCAAGCTGACTGGCCATTCCACATGCCATATCTACATGTGAACAATGGTATAAGAGTTGGTCATTCGTCACAAACTCTCAAGGTTACCTTTGATTCAAATACTGTTCACAAAAAATAAAAAACTTACATATGTCAATTAACTTAGTTGGTCACGAACGGTGGTATTCATGACTGGTTTTGAACCTCATTAGCATCAAAATCGCCCTTATGACTCCCTTAACACATAAAAAAAAATGTAAACAAATGAATGGGACAGAGGCAGTAATTAAGTAAGGCTCTGTTTGACAAGATATTTCAGCCTTTCAGGTACCTGATTTGGTCAAAGTAGCTTATTTGACCAAAATTTGAGGTACCTTATTTTTTTTAAGCGTTTGGCAAGTAGCTTATTTAACCAAATAAACTACCTAAAATGAAATGCTACCTAGAGTAGCATTTGAGATTTCAGGTACTTGATTTAATTTGATTTTCCTTTTTTACCCCATAAATCTATACTACTAAATAATTATCGTATCCTTTTAGGTAATTTCATCAAAATCAGTTACCTTTTCAGTTAGTTTGTCAAACATATTTTTAAATAATCAACTACTAAGTTCATAATTTTTAGTTATTTTATCAGTTACTTTTTCAGGTTTCAGTTACCTTTTCAGTTTTCAGCTACCTTTTCAGTTAGTTTTACGGAGCCTAACTCCGAATTTACTCGGATTCAAATTCTAATTAACGAATATTATAATATAGTAATAAATATTTACATTCCTCATAGAAAAAAATGTCGTTTATAAGCAAGCACATACGAGTTGTTTACCGAGTAATAGATAGTGTATGCTTTAGAGATACACGTAAGAAAAATCGATAATCAATTTACGAAACATGAACAAAATCACAAAACCATAATGCATGGAGGGATATACTTATTTATAATGTGATGATCAAACAAATATTCTTGTCTTTGACGACAAGAATCTTCTGCTCGATCGAAACTTGAACAATAAGTCTTTTTTTTTTTTTTTTTTTAATTAATTAATGTTTGGTAGGAATCGTTGGTGGGGGAAGTTTCAGCGCAGGCTATGGCATTGCCATCGGAAACGCATGAATCTTCGCTGCATCTTTTTCACTTGTTCTGTCTTTTCTTTGAATTTCTTAATACCACTTTTTAACCAAGAATATTCAACACCATTTCCTATGTCAGAACTCAGAACATCACAGATTCTCTTAAAGCCTATAAGTGGTGTTTGTAAGGGTGGATTTTAGTCGATAAAATTTGGGTGAAATTTCAAGGAACTCGGGTTCAAGTCTCCCTTAGAGCAATTTTGTGGAGTGTTTATGACTTGAGGTCAGGCTATGCCTGGTAGACTTCAACCCTGTCACGACTTTTGGTATACAAACGTGATTTGCAAGCTATTACATTTTGGCTGGTGTGAGTGACAAGGGATCTCATCTCTTAAACAAGTGGTCAGGGGTTCGATTCTTGACTCTTGCGAATGAAAAACCAAACTTGGGAGGGGTGAACCCATTAAATTGCCTTCCTGAAGGAGATTGCCCCAGCTGTCAGTATGGGATACTCTTGGAAAAAAAAAAAAAAAAAAAAAAAAAAAAAAAAAAAAATTGTCATGAGTGGTGGTACATACTCATAACCGGAGTTTAAACCCCATTAACATTGTATTCGTCATAATCTGATCGATCAATTCAATACATTTACTCGTCCCTTATGCGAAAAGAATCAACGTAGAGATGAACATTTAAGATAAGAAATTAAACTGAAATGTTTTTGTATTGATAAGTTTCTTATGTTTATTTAAAATCTTATCTAAATATGAAAATTCCGACAAAAAAGAAGACGGTAGTGTATATGTATGTAATAATCAAATTGTTTGTAGAATTAAATTAAACCTTCTCCAACACTAGCTATGAAAATCAATAAAATTCACAAAATTGATGATTATTACAAGGCTGGCAATTGCAACAATAATGTTTAAATTGGCTTTATATATGAATATATGTTGTCCTTTTCTTTTAAAACAATAAGTAGATAAAAGACTTAAATGCCAAAAGAATTACAAGAGCACATGCATGGTGCATCTTCTCCTCCTTGATTCCCTACTTTCTAATTTGGTCCCATTTTCATCAATTGTACTTTAGACATCTCTCTTCCTCCAAAAAAAATTTCAAATAAAATAATAAACTATTTACCTATAACAAATAATTCATCGGTCCCAGTAAATAGTTTACACATTTCCTTTATTTTGTGAGAGAGAAATAAAGTGTAACCTATTGATTGGAGCGGAGGAAGTAGAAGAATACAAATTGTTTTGTAAAACGTTTTTATAGTAAATATATATTGTATAAATGTACAATTGGTATTATTTGGCTTAGTTAAGTATCAGTTTAACTAAACTACATTCTATTCAATTAAAATCGGCTCAACTCCTTTCAATTCAGTTCAGTTCACTTTCTTGGTTCGTTCCAAAATCATTTCCACTCATTTTAGTTGAAAGAATAGGGACTCGTCATGTCTTTAAATCATGGTTTTACATTTAACACGATTTAAATATGATATTACTCAGCTCCATTAAGCTACATTCAATTCAATTCAAATCAGATAATCTCCTTTCAATTCAGTTCATTTAAGGTCAGTTCAATTCACCTCTTCAGTCATTTCCAAGTCATTTCACTCGCTTTAGTTAAAAAAACCAAAACCTGTGTCTTTAAATTATGGTTTTATATCTAACACGATTTAGATATACAATGTACTTGGTATTATTTTTCTTCTTATTCTCTCCAATTATTGGTGTCAAGAAATTTACCAAAGTGACAAACACATGACAACAAGGAATTGAAATAATATGCATCAAGTTGTAGTTTGATTTTGTTTCTATGTTCCAAGACACACATTTTTGGCTAAGCACCAAATTAACAATTACCCGTATTTAAGCTTGTCTTACACCTATTTCTATATAACATTTTAATCTAAATTAGACAATGCAAACCAACTCATCTTCCATGGTTTATAAGAACTAGCAATTATAATGGTAAAATATATATATATATATATATATATATATATATATATATATATATATATATATATAATAATAAGTGATTTGCAATTGTAATTTTCCTATAAATGTGAATATGAAAAAAATGTACTACGTATGAGTCATATCATTATCTACTATAACTAGTTTTAAACCCGTGCAGAAAATGCACGGGTTCGCTAATACAAATTTAAAAGAAAGACAACTATAAATCGAGTTTACTTATGTTGAAATATTTTTTATTCTTTTTATTAATCCTAAAAATATTATGTTTAACTTTTTTCATATTGGTAAAATTTATACTATCTGATAACCGAATGTTTAGAACTTTTAAAAGTTAGAAATCATTAAATCTAATAATTTCATTACTTGGTAATTTTTAAATTACAGTTATAATTATGTAATGACTATTGTTATTTTAAAAAGATTTAATATTTTTTAATTCGTGTACACTTATAATTTTCCGATTATTTAGAGTTAGTATGTGGAGTAAATTTTTCAAAATATTTCATAAAAAATTAAAACTTTATTGCTAATGTTTTCTAATGGAATTCTTGTTTTTAAGCTTTATTTCATATTTAAGCTTGAAACAAAATGTCTTTCATAAGCGGTGGAAGTAGTGGTTTTTGTTTTTAATCCTAAAATCAATTGATCAATCACATGCTTTTAAAAGGCTTATCTCTTATATATAGAAGATTTGCAAATGTAAAATCTCCAAATTCAGGTTTTTTTATAAGGTGACCAATATCTTTTTAAACTAGCATTCTAAAAATCATTATAAATAAACGTAATTTATTTTCGTAGTACATATTTTACTCGATACAGTACTTTTTGCCTCTTATTTTCCATTTGCATACCCTCGCTTAAAAACATCTACTGCATCAAAAAAAAAAAAAGAATCTGCCAATCACCATCCAGACCACCACCAAACACAACCACCATAGTACACCCCTTGACCCTTTCCTCCACGGCGGAATCCTGTCGGTCGGCTATGCTGCTACCATCCCTCTTTCCCGTTGTAAGACCAACTATTGTTCAACCCGATTCCTTAATTTTGTTGATTTTCCCCCTTTCGATTGATTTCGATTTGCAATTCAACAAACTTTCGAAATTAGGTCTCTGATTGCTAATCGGATTTTGTACGTATGCATTAATGGCATATATGTCCATGGAACACTGTAGATTGGCCGCATTTTCATTTGAGAAGGAATTGTTTCATTTTTGTTGATTATTTGTTAGGATATTTAGTTGATTATCAATTGGAAAGTGAAAGTTTCGATTTTTATTGATTGACCGTCATTTCCGCACAAAGCTGTCCTCTTTGCGGCAGCGATGTAGGGTGGTGATTGTTGCCGATGGTGGTTGAAAACGGTGGCATTGGGTTGTGGTTGAAGGCGGCGGTGGTGGGTGTCAAAGGAAATAAGAGATGAAAATAAAGAAGAGGTTAATTGAGAAGAAGAAATGAGAAGGGTAGATTGGTCAAAAGCGTACTGTTGTAAGTAAAATGTGTACTACGAAAATCAACACCCATAATAAAATGTACAGATTAGAGAGTACCATGGTCTCCTTCTCACACTACAACATCGTCAATAAGAATGCATTATTTTTATTTCCCTTAGATAATATTTTATTATTCATATTATGTATTGATAATTTTAATTTTCTTGGAATATAATATATAAATATATAGTAATTTAAAGTGTTTATCTTCTTGTATTTGATTGGTTTTAATTTCTTACATGAAAGTAGCAATCCCAAACATTATGCCCTCCTTGTCAGACCTCATTAAATGGCTTGTAGGATCTCCTAGTCTTCGCCAGCTCGTGACTCGTGTACCTCGCCATTGCTTCATCTTCTCACCCTTTTTAATTGCCACCAAATTTTAAGTAGTAGTTACTCTATTCGACTCCACTCTACCATTTTTAATTTTCTATATTATTCACAAGTGAACAACCGATTTCAATTTTCTCTTAATATATAAGTGAAAATATATTCACGTGTGATCTTGTTTGATTCGTCTTTACGAGTACATTAAAAACTTTTATAATTTTTGCAAATACGTAGCTAACGATATTTACCGCATAAAACACGCATTGACAAACGTGAAAAAGCAAAGTGGTATAGTGGAGTTGAATGGAGGAAGTATGTATATGTACCATGTATATGTATTTTATATGCACTAAGGTTTTGTTCTTTTTGCCGAATAAGGTTGAATTGAATTAAATTAAATTGAATTGAGTTGAATTAAATTAAAACGAGTTGAGTTGAATTTAACGAAGCTGAAATGTAAGAGTTAAGTTTAGGCCTTATTATTTTGGGTTGAATGAAGCTGAACTAAAGTGAGTTGAATGAAGCTGATTGACTGAATTAAAATTTGCTCAGATAAGTAGAGCTGAAATAAGTTGAATTGAGCTGAGCTGAATGAGGGTTAAAATTAAGTCGAAAATAACAGTGGCTTAAGAAAGCAGAGTTAAACTGAGTTAAGCTGAACTGAATGAACTAAATTGAACTAAACTTCAACCATGACAGCCTGGTAAATGCGATGAATTGAATGGAGCTGAAAGCCTGAAATACAAGAGTTAAATTTAGGCCCCTTTCTTTTTCGATTGAATGAAACTGAACTAAATTGAATTGAGTTTAACTAAAATGAGCTGAGCTGAATTCAAATTTGTTGAGATAAGTAGACTTGAAATAAGCCGAAATGAACTGAGCTGAACTGAAATGAACTGAACTGAACTTCCACAATAGACAAACCTTTACCTCTAAAGAGGTTTGTTTATTGACACATCACCATATTAACAAACTTTTTCAATAACAAACCCTTACCCAACAATAGACAAACATTTCCAAGGTTTATATTATAGGACCCACATAATAATTCCACTCACATAATTTTTGGCCAAGTCACTCTACAAACCCGTATACTATATAGTAACCATTCTTATCAACAAACCTCCAAACCTATGTCTAGCAATAGGGGGTTTGTAGACAAATCTTGACATGTCATCTACAAACCCCTTGACAAACCTCCTATTGCTAATGCCCTAAGAGTTGAAATTAAGCCAAAAAGAACAAGGCCTAAAGCAAAGCAGAGTTAAATCAAGTTGAGCTGAAGTGAATGAAGTATACGTCTATATACAATGAATAAACTATGTTTTTAAACTTCAACCATGACACTTTGGTAAAAAGTTGAATGATCTTATTTTCATCATTTGCAGGTTTTTACATGCGTTTACGTACATGAAAAAAGTATGTTAATTCCCCCCATATAAAAAAATTTATATTTCCCGTTGAGTAGATATTCAACTATTTTATCTTTTTCCTCTATCCACCAAAATATGTCAACTATATATATTAACCTAAACATTTTTTATTTTTATTTTTTGAAATGGAATTGTATAGAGAATTTGTTGAGAGACTTGTAAAAGAGAGTGATAAAAATGAAAAAATGAGGGAAAAAAAAGAAGTGGGCATTGATGTAGACAAGAATTGGGCAACCATATGCATATCCTCTACCAAATCATTTAATGGACGGACCACTCTCTTTATATTTTTTGGGTACTATGATAACTACATTTCGTCTTTTAGCATATTCCCGGATCCTATCTTTTTTTTAACTTGATTCATTTTAGCATCTTATTTATTTCTCCATATTAATTGTCTTGGTACCAAAAAGTTATATGGAGTACTTTTTTTCAAAATAATAAAATAAAAATATATAGCCATTAATACTTAGAGTTGGCCAAAGTAACGGGTCAGCCCGCCCGACCCGCCACATAGGCTACTTTTGGCTCGGTCTGACCCGGCCCGTCCAAGCTTGTGCAAGGCCTGCCCAATACATTGGCGGGGCTCGGGTT
This sequence comes from Silene noctiflora, assembly GCA_009801015.1. Classification (NCBI taxonomy): domain Eukaryota; kingdom Viridiplantae; phylum Streptophyta; class Magnoliopsida; order Caryophyllales; family Caryophyllaceae; genus Silene; species Silene noctiflora. The sequence goes on from VHZZ01009299.1 coordinate 54,209, forward strand.
CCAAAAATCTGGCCCGGTCCTCCCTAGGCCCGCTAAATTAGGAAAAAAACAGGTAAGGCCCGCCAGTCCGGCCCGACCAATCCCGCCACTCCCACGAGCCGGTTTAGGGCCTAGTTAGTGGAGCCCGGCCCGAGCCCGGCCCAAGTACATCACTATTTATACTTACTATTTGACTTGAATTAGTAAAATCGTGATACTCATAAGGCCTCGTTCTGTTGAAACCGGCTTAAACTGCATTGAAGTAAATTAATCTCAAGTGAACTCAATTGAGCTTATATGCAATACAAAATAGTATTGAACTGAACTAAATCGACCTAAATGAACTGAACTTATAATATTTGAAATTATGTCCAAAAAAACATGACATTTGGCATTCCTAATTACATATATATTCTGGTTATGATGGTAGATTTGATATCTATATTTTCAAAATTTCACCTTCAAACCAAATATATTGAATTATTGATGATGAAATGGGATTGAATATCTACATTTTTTTTAGATCAAGATAGGTTGTAAAAGACATTTTCAAGTGAATAACAACTTTTGAATGCGATGAATAAACTTTCAGATACACATAATAATTTACAAATCTTGTAAATATAACAGTTAAAATACTTCAAGATCATGTTTTTCCAACTTAATTTCACCCCTCTATTTCCAGTCGAAAAGAACCGAATCTAACTAGTACCGAGTACATTTCATATCTTTACACTTTAAACCATCACATTTTTGCAATCATGATGAGTATGTTAGGTTCAATAAGGTGATAATTCCTCCTTTGGAATGATTAGGCAAGGAAATTGCCAAGAAGTGAGGTGAAGTTTCCTTCGCTTTGAAGAAACAAAGCGTCCTGCTTGTGACAGGTATTATCCGTCATAAATTGAAGACAGATAATGTCCCTCTCATAATAAGGCAAGTAGGAGGGCAAATGAAGGAGAAATGAAACACCCCATGATTGGTGTCACTTGCATATTGTGAGAGGACACTATTCGTCTTTAGTTTGTGACAGATATTGCCCATCTTTAATGACACTTTGTCTTGAAGAAAACATATGAGATATATTCATCATATATGCTTTTCTGTTTCTTCGAAAACATCTGATAAAATTGAAACAATACAGAGAAAATTAACAGGACACTTAAATAGGGAAATTGCCAAGGAGTGAGGTGAAGTTTCCTTCACTTTGAAGAAAACATATATATATTTGCTCTCTCATCAATTATATTGTTGTTTATTGATTGGGTTATGCATTTATGTTGTCACATGTAATGGAGGCTATAAATGCAACAAACATTCTTAGCAGTAGCTACTTGATTTTATTCATTTTATCTTAATATCATATTTTAGACTATTAGCTCGTTCAAGAAATACACTTGGAATTACTAGTTTACTACCTCCTTCAACAAATTGAGTTCAGTTGCAAACTTGCAATAATGGCAAAATCTTAGTGTCAGAATAATTTGGGAGACTAGTTATTAAGATAATGAAAGAGCCAACTTAAAAGAGAAGATATCAGAATTAAATGTAACAAGCTTACAACAATAATAGGAGGATATCGGTTTTTTTAAAATGTGACCCAAGACCTGTATTTAAGTATAAAAAAAAGGATATAATACTAAAAGATTAACACATCTCTAAAAATTTTCGCTTAAATTTCCTGCCTAAGTGATATTTTCTTGACAATATTTATTTTCTAATTAATTAGTCTTCACTATCTAAATTTACTATCGAATAATATTTATCTCCAAATTAATTTTGTAACATAAATCATGGTATAACATCTATCATTGTTTTAACTTTTACATAAATATAAGGCTACTAAAATATCTCTGTGGGATTAAATGCGCAAATTTTTTACTCTTTTCAAAATGGAGATAAACTGCATTAATTTAATTAATTGTCAATTTTTTTTAATATCTGTATCTAAAATACCGTACAAATGCACGGGGTCTATACTAGTAAATTAAACATTTTTTTGGTGACGAGGGAACCAACGGCCGTTACTTTCGATGCGCATTGGGTAAACCCTCGGGCATACGTGATAGCCAGCAAACCACGTATATCAAGTAAGTCATCCGAGGGTGACAAACTCGAAGTTTATAAGGCATGGACTCAGACCAAGAATGCTTCCCAAAATTTTGTTCTTGGGGAGGCTTGAAACATTAATTACATCAAAATGCGCGTAAATTTATCATACATTCTTAAATCCTAATTTAATTCCACTTTAGGAAATATATTTTGGATTGTATATAGCATAAAATATAATTAATAGGCAAAAATAGAAAATAGGTAAAAGTAAAATAAAATATAGTATTACTTGGTATTTTGTTCAAACGGAAATTATATGTTAAGTTTTAAGAACGAAACAATTCATGAAGTTGAAGTACGATTAAAAGTCTATAAAGTGTAGTAGCATAATTATGGATAGTTTTTTTTTTTTATATGATAATATTGATAAATGTCTTCGTGATAAGATTAAAATAAGATTATATGAAAAAAACTGGCTTTTCTAATCCCTTATGTTTTAGGACACATTAATATCCTATATAAATTTAGAGGAATATTTCACTAAAATAAATAGATAAGTTATCATGATATATTATTGCGAACATTTCTTTATACAGGTTATTAACGTATATTCTGTATTATAAGAATATATACATTAGAGTTTAGACAAAACCGATCATCCAATTTCGGGATCGTTACTTTATATTCCCTTTATAATTGGTTAGTGGTTAGGTAAGCGAGTTTTTTGGTTTTTTTTTTTTTTTTTTGGAAAATCATCCGGTCTAGTTCGGTTTTGAGTCGGGAGGACTATTAGAACGGTAAAACTATTTTTTATGAGTTTTAACACTGATATATTTTCAGGGATTAAATACAAAACCTCTAATTAAGGTAGAAACGAGTTTTCGTAATTAAAGTAGATTAATCTTTAGAAAGTAAGAGAAAACAAAGAGAGGAATTAGGAAAAAGGCAGAGCATTCAAGTGTAGGAATTATAGAGGAGGGTTCATCCGAGCTGTCGAGGGATAAAGCAAAAAAAGGGAGATTCATTTGACAACCACTTCTTTTTAACACAATTTATCGTTGAAGACAGACACTATTTGTCACACGTTAAAGAAGGTTAGTATCCGTCTCACAATATACAATTGACATTATTTATGGGGTATTTTATTTCTCTCCTATTTACCCTTCCACTTACCTTATTATAAAAGGACATTATCGTAACAGACCCGTCACAAGCAAAACCCTTTGTCCTTTTCACCTACAGGCTTACTACTACAGGCTACAGTTTTTCTATGGAGTATCACTATGTTGACCTATTTTGCCACTGCACAACATTTGTACCAATCCTCCTATCACGCTCCCTACTTTTACTCCACCTCTATGCTAGCCTTCATTAAATATCTACTTCCCCTAATTACTCTAGAAGAAAGTTAAATATAATTAATAATTAATTAAATAATACTATGTATGAGAAAAATACATTACAATCATGTTCTTTTCGGCCGAGGGAGCTGAATTAAACAAATTTAATAAAGCAAAATTGAATTGAAGTAAAAGTTAATTTGTGAATAGATGATTTGAACTATACTGAATAAAGCTAAACTGAATTGAAAATAAGCCTGAAATAACTGTGTTAAATGTTATACGAGTAGTTTGTATACAATTTCAAGAATCAATAAATACATTCACAATAGCTAGATAGCATTGTGTTACAAATATGAGTAATATTTATTAATTTCACAATCAATTAATGTGAGAAGATAATTTTTACTATTTTATACTCAATAACATTTATCACGAGAAAAATAAGAACTCCTAAATCATCTGCCAACTTCACCTTCGGATTTCATTTTATATCATTTACTGGTTATGTGCAAGTAATACTTAAATCATATCGTTTTAGGTTGCATCGATCATTTACTACATTACAAAAACCATTAAAAAAAAGTATAAATATATTTATTGACTAATTCAGATACATTATCACTAACAATACAGTTTCAACATCATGATTCATGAATTAACAAAATTAAAGTTTCATGTAAAAAACAATTTCTTTTAAACTTTAGAAAGTTTAATCAACTTTTTAATAAAACTAAAACAATGTTAAAAAGTTTTTTAAATTATTAAAAAAACCACTAATAATTTGGGTAATTCGATAATGACAATTATCAAAACAACTACAAAAACACACAAAAATACACAATTTAGGGGGTCCATCCTCTTCCTCCACTAACTTGTTACACCAAACCAACACATCTTTCATTACATTTCTCATGTGTGTTTATCTCTTCACACTTCTCCACCGTCTTTATCTCTCTTTCCTTTTTACTATCTCCACACCAAAAACCACTAACTCCACACCACAACCACAACCACCGCCATGGCTAGACTAGTCGTAGAAGTTCTAGATGCTTCCGACCTAATGCCGAAAGACGGCCAAGGATCTGCTAGCCCGTTTGTTGAGGTGGATTTCGATAACCAGAGACAAAAGACCCAAACCAAGTTCAAGGATTTAAACCCGGTTTGGAACCAGAAGCTGGTTTTTAATGTTCCGGATCCAGGGGAGTTACCTGATAAGACTATCGAGGTTACTGTGTATAACGACAGGAAAGCTGAACACGGCCAACAAAAGAATTTTTTAGGCCGTGTTCGGATTTCCGGGGTTTCCGTTTCCGTTCCGGAGTTCGGAACGGAAATGGAGCCCCTGTCGTTGGTACCACAGCGGTATCCGCTTGATAAGAGAGGGATGTTCTCTCATATTAAAGGGGATATCGGTTTGAGAATTTATTTGGTTAATGACCCGTCTGTAGCCTTCTCTTCAGCTCCTCCTCCCGAGGAGGAGCTGAAGAGAAGTCTGTACGACGACGAGGTAATTCCGAACCATGGCTTCGACAACGAAGCCAATGTTCGGAATTACGAGAATGTCGGTACAGATTATACTGAAAATAAGAAAAGCAGTAAAAAGAAAGAAAAACCGCAACCAGAAGTCAGGACTTTTCGCTCGATTCCAGCTAAAAGTCCGGCTTCTGAACCTCACCACCACCACAACTATGAAAAACAAGACCAACCACAACCACAACCACAACCACAGTTTTCCTCGGTGCAATACCGAGCGGATTACATGAGACCATCACCACCACAGGCAATGATGATGCAAATGCCAGGGAAAAAACCCGATTACGAGCTAGTCGAAACGAGGCCGCCAGTGGCGGCCCATATGGGTTATAGGAAGGGTGATAACATTGGTAGCACTTATGATTTAGTTGAGCAAATGCATTATTTATATGTAAGTGTAGTTAAGGCAAGAGATCTTCCTGTAATGGATATTACTGGGAGTTTAGATCCTTATGTTGAAGTAAAATTGGGTAATTATAAAGGGGTAACTAGGCATTTAGAGAAGAATCAAAACCCGATTTGGAATCAGATATTCGCATTCTCGAAGGAGAGATTGCAGTCTAATTTGTTGGAGGTTGCTGTTAAAGATAAGGATTTTGGGAAAGATGATTTTGTTGGGAAGGTTATGTTTGATTTGACTGAGGTGCCAATGCGGGTGCCACCGGATTCTCCATTGGCACCACAGTGGTATAAGTTGGAGGATAAGAAAGGTATGAGAGGGATTAGAGGCGAGGTTATGTTGGCGGTGTGGATGGGGACGCAAGCTGATGAAGCGTTTCCTGAAGCATGGCATTCTGATGCTCATTCTGTTAGTCATCACAATTTGACTAATACTAGATCTAAGGTGTATTTTTCGCCGAAATTGTATTATCTTAGGGTTCATGTGATTGAGGCTCAGGATTTGGTGCCCTCGGATAGAGGGCGTGCGCCAATGACTGTGGTTAAGGTTCAGTTAGGGAATCAACTTAGGGTTACGAGGCCGTCCCCCGCTCCGGCCTTGAACCCGATTTGGAATGATGAGTTGATGTTTGTGGCTTCTGAGCCGTTTGATGAGTATATAATTGTGCAGGTGGAAGATAAGGTGGGGCCTGGGAGGGATGAGGCTTTGGGGAGGATGATCATTCCGGTTAGGGAAATCCCTCATAGGATGGAAACTCATAAACCACCCGATACTCGGTGGTTCAACTTGTTGAAACCGCATTCAGGGGATGAGGAGGGGGAGAGGAAGGAGAGGATGAAGTTCTCTAGTAAGATTCACCTTCGGATGTTTTTGGAGGCAGGGTATCATGTTTTGGATGAGTCGACACATTTTAGCAGTGATCTGCAGCCGTCTTCAAAGCATTTGAGGAAGCCTCCTATTGGGATCCTAGAGTTGGGGATACTGAGCGCGAAGAACTTGTTGCCCATGAAAGGGAAAGAGGGGAGGTTGACCGACCCATATTGTGTGGCTAAGTATGGTAGCAAATGGGTTCGAACACGAACCCTACTCGATACCTTGGCTCCAAAGTGGAATGAGCAGTACACTTGGGAAGTGCATGATCCTTGCACTATAATTACTGTTGGTGTCTTTGATAATTGCCATGTGGCTGGTAAAGATGATGTAAGAGATCAGAGGGTTGGGAAGGTTAGGATCAGGCTTTCGACACTTGAGACCGATAGGATTTACTCTCATTACTACCCTTTACTAGTGTTGACCCCGGGAGGGTTGAAGAAACACGGGGAGCTTCAATTGGCTGTTAGATTTACTTGTACTGCTTGGGTGAACATGGTTGCTAAATATGGAATGCCACTTCTGCCTAAGATGCATTATGTGCAGCCGATCCCGGTCAGGCACATTGACTGGCTTAGGCACCAGGCAATGCAGATAGTGGCTGCCCGGCTAGCTCGAGCAGAGCCGCCTTTGAGACGAGAGGTAGTGGAGTATATGCTTGATGTAGACTACCACATGTTCAGTCTAAGGAGAAGCAAGGCAAACTTTTTCAGGATTATGTCGGTATTATCTGGTATTTCTGCTGTTTGCAGGTGGTTTAATGATGTTTGTTCATGGAGGAACCCTATCACAACCTGTTTAGTTCATGTACTGTTCTTGATACTAGTCTGCTACCCGGAACTAATCCTGCCTACCATATTTCTCTACCTGTTTGTAATCGGTGTATGGAACTATAGGTTCAGGCCAAGAAACCCACCCCATATGGATGCCCGATTATCTCAAGCAGAGCATTCCCACCCAGATGAACTCGACGAGGAGTTCGACACTTTTCCAACATCCCGGCCAAATGACATGGTTAGGATGCGGTATGACCGGCTCAGAAGCGTGGCCGGAAGGGTTCAGGCAGTGGTCGGAGATTTGGCGACTCAAGGGGAGAGAGCCCAGGCGTTACTGAGCTGGCGTGATCCAAGAGCAACTGCTATCTTCATATTCATCTCACTAATATGGGCAGTGTTTCTGTATGTTACCCCTTTTCAGGTGATTGCTATGCTGGTGGGACTTTACATGTTGAGGCATCCAAGATTTCGGTCCAAGATGCCTTCAGTTCCTGTGAACTTCTTTAAAAGACTGCCCTCGAAATCCGATATGCTTTTATAACAGAGTTAACATTCAGGCCTTAAATAAACTACAGTAAGAGGGATCATTTTCCTGCAAATTGAGGTTCATGGTGAAGAACTCACTTCTCCGGAAACCTACCCGTTTTCCCTCTTGCTCATGTAATGTAATGTAAAGAACTCTAGCAATTGTTTTTTTTTACGGTGTTTTTTTTTTCTTCAGATTTTGTTCAATTAGTTAAAAAGTGAGCAATAATATGAAATTTTGGCATAATGTATCGATGCTGGAATTATGTATTGCATGTAAAAGGGTAAAGATTTCAATAGAAGTGTACTGTTATTGAGCCCCGGAAGCTTCAAAAGATAGACATGATAATGTATTCCGGTCCTTGGAGACTTTGATTGTCCTGCGAGCATTCTCAAGGCTTGTCGCGTGCACTATAGGGGAAGCATCGATCACGACTTGATTTACTCCTGCCTGATGCTGTGTATCGCTTGCACTACAAGGGAAGCATTGATCACGACTTGATTTACTCCTGCCTGAAGCTGTGTTGAGTATACGGGTTGAGTACCTGAGTTACTTCCACTGAAACTCGCCATCTTCCGACACAAGAGATGGCCATCTTCCGACACGAGATTCTCAAGTGAATGATTTTATTTGAGTAGGATCGTATTCGGGATAATTTGCTATTCGTTTATCTTAGCCAACCAAATAACCAACTACAAATAATATACACAAATTGTTATATATATAACACGGTCTTTATATGCATTTATTCCATCTTTTTGCATGCATTTCTATGCATTATTAAGTAGCGGTATCTACTATTTTTCCTTGTTTTGGCTACTTTGGGCCGTGTTGTGTTTTATGCAGGTTATAGACCCCGAGTATGTGCAAACAAGTTAAAACACGTCACTTAAGCTTCTAATCTCGGCCTTGGTATGAAATGAGCTTGGAAACCATCCTTTTTAGAGTCCTTAGTGAAGTAAGGAAGCTTATCTAGCAAAAGAAAGAGCTTCACGTTATTAGTGCTGATAGGTTATCGCACACCTATGCAAAAATACCCTTTGGTACAACACAAGAAATGTAGTATTAAGGGGTCGAATCCACAGAGAGCTCGGTAGTT
>VHZZ01009301.1:52383-65099 GCA_009801015.1 Silene noctiflora
CCCTTAAGACAGACTTAGACTTAGCAAATAGAATACACCGCCTCCTCGTGGATTCGACCCTGACTTACCTCTAGCTATTTGTTAGTAGTATTTTATGATTATTTTGATTAGGGTGATACAACTTTAGCCTTGTCAATTGTCGGAGATATTATTTGCTTGATAGACTGGAAGATTGATATTCTGGAATATTCTCAATATGTTGCACACAAGGCAAGGAAGAAATTGTGGCACACTGGCACACGAGACAAAGGAGCACGAGTCCAAGAGGACGTGTGTTTGCTTGTTGGCACGCATCTCAAGGTGGTTTAGGCTTGTAGCTTTAGTGTAATCGTATCATAAATCCATTTGTATTTTATATCTTCTTTTGTAATTTACATTTCTGCATCTTTCATTTTGTTGAGTCACTGAGTCGGGTTGTGGTTAGTTTACCTTGGTTGTAATCTCCTTCCGTCTCTCCCTTTAGTTTGCTCTATTTTTATCGCTTTCTAAATCGATTCACATGCTCAATGACTTCAGCCAAGTTAAATTGCATCTAAATTGACAGAGGAACAATTCTATGTTAGGATTCAAACAATGATCGCATGTTCAACCTAATTTACTAAACAACGCAATTTAGACCCGGATGGTTGACTTAGTAGAGGTTCTTATGTGCTGACAGATCGGGCGTCTGATTAAAGGGCTTCCCAACACATACCTTCACCCTTACTCAAGATCTTTGGTTCTAGATGTCCAATTCCAAGTGCTTGCGAGAAGCACTTTTAATTTAGAGTGATTAGAGATGAATTAAAAGAGCTTTTACTCAATCTAAATGAATTTTGCTTTGTGCTGTTTTTTCTTAGTGTATAGTAATAGATCGATATGAACGGCCGACCCTTCGGGTGTCTCAATCATACAAAAAATTCAGGTATATTTGGAATAGAAAAATCCCACATATATCTACATATATCTGAGATGACCCACATATATCTACATCTTAATTTGGTGGTCTGCGAGGCCCATGCATAAATTTTACATGATTGTAAAATGCAGTTGTACATACTATTACCAATGTAAATATCAACACAGAAAATATAGCAATTGTGCAATTTGTACGGATTTAAATTATAACAATCTTATTATTATCATACATCGTATTCTCAATTATTAGTTGAGAATATCATGTCAAATATATCCATTTATCGAACATATTTTGAACTTCAAACGTTTTATAAACAAACTCGTGCATTTTTACAAGGGTTTAAAACTAGTGACCAATTATGGTGTTACCAAAAGTAAAGCCGACTGAAATAAAGAGATGATATGACTCATACTTTTTGCACGATTGACACAATAACAGTCACATGATCAAACTTTCCGCCCCTGAATTCAGCATGTCCAGCAGCATGAGCAGCATCTGCAAAAGGGGTTCTCACATGAGGTGATCTTCCCACTTCTTGTGATCGGGAAGCTAAGAGCTCTGCTATGTCCTGCAAAGTACAAACCAGAGAAGAATAGAAATGATGGCAAGTTACTAATGTCAACTTTCGTTCCAGCAATTAAGACTTAGTAATCATGGACACAGCAATGTGATGCAATTAGATGCCAACCAGAAGAGCACATATTTTCTGTACGAAACGATATAACCATTACAATAACAGACCACTTTACTCAGGATTTAAAAGTAACCCCCATATAGTTTTATAAACCATTTTGATCTATGATGAAACTACCATCATGCGTTATCACTTATCCATAGCCAAGACTCAACCATTTACAATCCATATGACTCATCAAAACCATTCATCGATGTCAACCCGTCAAACTGCATTAACTAACATCCAAAATTTATCCATCCTGGCATTTTCAATTCACCAAATTATCCTAGTTTGCTCTGAGGGAACAAACATATTTTCATTGATAGCTCACCACGAGCTCTTATATGAAAGTGATATCCAAAAGGGGAATAATTATAATCTGTATTTCTCTAACCATCATATGAAATTCGTATTCGGACTCGTCTTTTTCCTGGAAATGAGACAGAGATAACATGCTCTTCCTTTTCTCGAATATGTTTCTGCCACGAAGTCGCGTCATGAAACGCCGTCACAACTCAGAGAGAATTTTGTAAATTCGTATTCTCTTTCATTTCCATAAATTAACATTGTTATACATTCTCTTTTATGTGATCGAACTTAACAACCTTAGAAGTTGACTGCAACCAATTGCCCCATAATCTGCTCCATTCTTGCATTCATTTGATCAAACTTATCGTTTAATCAGTGTTGTTGAATTTGTATTACCTCTTGTAAAGCTTGTCATAAATAATTGACTAAGGACTCTACAACTTTTTGTAAAAGTTGTCATATATACTTGACCAATGACTACAACTTCTCCTGCTAGCTTGTCAAACTTCCCAAGATGAAAACAAAATTTCTCAAGTCATGTTCCACTTTTTACTGCAAGGATTCCTTTGTAAGTGGAGTGGTAATGCCTCTTGGTTTCTTTCAAGGCTTCCCTGTCGAAACCACATATGTCCATGTTTCCTTTCTCATCTTCCTCTAATAAGAGCCTCTCTCATCTTCTAACAGATCTGTTCCCTAGTAGCAATCACTTGTTTGTTTGTAGGACTACCCTCTTTTCGCAAGATGGAACCACCCTAACCCCGAAAACAGCCCCCTCCCCTCCGATATCAGCACCCCAATGCCGAAATCAGACCCCCAACCCCACCCTCTCTCTTTCCCAGCCCCTCCATATGCCCTCCCCCACCCCCACCTCTTGAAAAATTGACACCACCCACTGAAAACCCTTTCCTCCCTTGAAAACCTTTTGAGGATTTCTGAAGGTGAAGGCGGGGAAGGGTGTTCGAGGGTGGGGATAATGATTTTCGGCAGATCGGTGGTGAAGTAGGAAGTGGTGGATAATTTCTGCAGATTGGTGGTGGTGGGCTGATTTGTGGTGGCTTAGGGTGCGGGGTTGCAATATAAAGGGTGGTGGTTGGTGGGGTAGGGGTGGTTTGTGGTGGCGGTAGGTTGGTGGCTTAGTTATTTTGTGGTGGTATAAGTTGGATTAGATAAGGGTAGGAGACTAGGAGGTAATCGCATTTGTGTAACAAGGAAACATAAACAATCTATTGAACATGCCAATAAAGGAATATGTACAACAATTAATAGAATAGGAGGGATTATTGGTAAAAAAAATTACTTCTCGAGTCACAGTAAACAACATTAGAGGAACACACCTTCACGTTCTTTCCATCTTCCACAGCTTTGAACACCAAGGAAGCTATTTCACGTTTATATAGGTTATCAAAAAGGCCATCTGTCGCTGTCACAATAATGTCACCATCTTCTAATTCGACATGGTATTCCTGAAAAAAAAATCAATTGGCATAAATATTATACCTTGGATAACGTTCAGTACGAAAGTAAGATAAAAACCAGCAGTTCATTACTGTCTCTTCAATTATTTCACCTAAAATTACAGGGTCGCTTGTAAAAAAAATACAGGAACAGACGGAATGGTAAAATTTTCGCATAATAACATACCTCTATGGTTTCCACTGGATTCTCGCCGGAGCTAACTGAATAAGGAAAATTGAATTCATGAAACATGGGGGAAGATTTCTTGAATACAGTTCCATTCCTGACAACGATGAAGCCCGAATCGCCAATATTTGCCACATGGAGGACCTAAATTACAGTAGATCCATTTGTGAACGAATTCAAAAGACACGCAACTTATCTCCCTTATGTATTGATTATTTATTTTGCAATTCACACGCCCAGTTTAATGTAACCACTAGCAATAAACTCCCAGTCTCTCAATAATGGTTATCAACACATTCGAGTACATCACAGCAAGGGCAGTAGCAATGGTGGATAAATAAGAAGTTCCATACACATAAGGAGCTCCTTATATGAAACCGGTTTCTAAAGTAAGAAACTAATTTTATCACTTTTATGTCCTAAAAAGGAGAGAGGAAGGAGGACCATAAAGAAAATATGAAAGTTTTACCATTGAGATTGAATAAGAAGTTTCATATGTGGTGATGTGTCATTAGAAAAAGTTAGTATGGAACTACAATCATTGCTATTGCCCTAATGAACCGGCATAAAATGGATGTACAAAAAAGCCTCGTTCAGAATACTATTCATCATTGAAGATATGAGGGAATGGTGAAAAGGGAAAATTTGCCAGAAGTTAACTGCTTCAAGTAAACTTGACTCGCAGAAATTCATTAATTTACGTTCTTAGTAAAACCAATGTTTTTGTGTGGATGTTTCCTAAGTAAGATTTACAAAGGATCTAACAAATGCAGATCACTATTCGAATTAATTTCAGCAGTCATGGAACAATAAGTGCTCTTGAACAGATTTAAAGAGGGTTGCTACGAAGGCACTAATATATTACATCAAAATTTCAAGATAGAGAATCATAAGTGGACGCAAACAGAAAGAATCAACCAAACCATAAAACCTACCTGGTCAACAATGTGAGCAACTAAAACCCTAGCTGCTCCAGAAGATTCTGTTCTTGCAGCACTTTGCTGGAGCAGCTCTTTCAAACTGTTTAACCCAGTATTCAGGCTCTCTCTTGCAAGCCTTTCACAATTCTGAATAAGCTCTTGAGCATACAACCCCTTGTCTATCCCTGAAAACAGAAGCCAAGAGACATTGACCTCATATTAAGATCAACACTGTGTTTTGGAGATCTTTCAAAACTTGTCTATCTCTAGAAACAGAAATCAAGTGAATCCACACTTTTTAGAAAAGAAAAAAGAAGAAAAAAAAATGTTAATGAATAAAGTTTACTGCTAGGTCTTGAGTAAATAAATTTTCTGGTCTTTAATGACACATCTTCAGACCTGGGCATTCACGTATTCTGACACCCCCTGAACTCAGCAGGCATACAGGACATATTCTAGTAATGCATGATAAACTACACTTATTAATACTAGAAAGGTTGCAAATGCTGATAAATTAACTAGCAGGAGTTCGGAAAGTCACCTCCAAATGACCATTGACCAACACCATCTGCAACCCCAAACCAATTATCACAGACAAAATATGCATCATCTCCACCTGCCAAAGCCTGGCATTATTATTATTTGAATTACTGAACTGAATGCAGACTCAAGAATTTGAGATCTACAAGAGCAACCAATACATATATTCCAATCAAACGCTAAGAAATGAATGCATGCATACTTATTCACGATTCACTGGCAGATGAGCAAATTTGGTAGCATGATATTTATCATACAACTGTATGTGATGTTAGTTGAATGCCAAGGGGAGTCTACAAGTATTTCTGTAGTACGCACAGCGAATTATGAAAATCAGGCAATTTGATGCACAGTCGCACAGACATCAATATTTTCAATCATCACTCACGTCCCAATGTCCGTAATTAACTACACATTACAAGTTGATAACCTCATTTGATTCCATGAGTAAATCCACTTGGCCTCAACACTAAAATGCTTAGTTAATGACCGTGTAACGTCTTCAAAGTACTACCAGTTTTTTCAACATTGTAGCACACATGAGTATTAGAGAATGACCGCTTTACATCTTTCAAAGTCTTGAACACATGTTGTAGCACACACCTTGTAAGGTGTTAGATCCAATCTGTCGTGAATCCCCCCTTGAAAGCTAAGGTCTGGAAAGATGCTCAAAAACACAGCGTGGTACCTAGTGGAGAGGATGTTTCCCAACAAATTCCCACTTCGGTGAGGATCAAGGAAAGAGATATAGTACTAATGTCATAAGGTTGGCAGCTAGTATTCTTGAAGCTAAAAGTTTTGCATAACTCATCAAATCTTCAACACTTGAAAAAGAAGTTACTTAATAAGGAAAATTAAATCCATAGACCATACCTCTGCTGTATGAGCAACTGATGCAGCAGCTGATACCACACACAATGAGGGCGCTGAATTTTCCACTCTGTTCAAAATCAGATTGGGGGATCGAGAAACAGGAAATAAGCGCCATAAGTTAATTATTAATTATGATATAAGCAGATAAATAGAACATACAACAGCATTATCTTAAAAATATTTTGCGTTCCGTTTTTTTGTCAAAAATCTCATCTATAATTACACATTAGAAAAAGAGGTTAAAGTCCTTGTCAACTAGGAAAGTCCAATTAAGAACTTCTAGATTCGACCAGAAAAATTAAACCAAGATCAAAAGGCCCCTTAAATAAAAGAAACCGGATAACTTCGGCCAAAACTGTGCAACAGTGTACCTGAGATTAATTTCTGCTGCTGCTGATATCCCTGACCCTGGATCAGCAGCCACAGAGATCTCACTATGCAGATCAACATCTGACAGTTGTATGGAAGGAGTGTTTGCATCATTAACCTAAAAAAGTCAGTAAGCCACACAGAAATTACTCTGGAAACATGAACAAAAGAACCATCTTCAGCAGAAAAAAATAATTACTCTACAGAAATAAACAGTCATACACAGGACATGTCCAAAAAAGAAAGAAATATCAATTATATAAAGTGACTTTAAGTTCAGAAATTTAACTTCTGCAGTGTTCATAATGGTAACACAAGACTATCACTTTTGCTCTGCAAAGTCCTCTAACATGACTAATAAAGTCAGCACCATGGTAAGAAAACAGGACCTTTTGCGTTGTGGGTTGGGGTTTTGTGGGGGGCAGAAGGGGGGAAAAGGGCCGGAGGAGAAAAAGTTAGAACCTACAGAAAGATAAATACCAGCGAGGTGTACTGAAGGAGAGGGAGAGAGAGGGAGAGGGAGGGAGAGAGAGGGAGAGGGAGGGAGAGAGAGGGAGAGTATATCACTACCTCAAACAAATAACTAAAGAAGAACTACATAAGCAAGTCAACCCGAAAGAACTAAATTCCATGCTCAAGCAGGCAGACGATATTCTAATAGGGAAAAAACTATGAGAATAATCTATATTAGGAACAAATGGTTATTCCTAACAAAATATATCTACCATCAGAAAAATCTTAATTATGGGCAGCTTGAAGCAGGTAACCCATACCTTTGTGGCTTCTGGTAGTGATGCCATAGCTGATGGCACAGAAATTGCGACTGTTGAGCTTTGCACACTGCAGATTTGAATGGCGAGGAGCCACAGGAAGCAATCCAAGTAAGATTAATCTAAAGAGTAAAGAAAATAGCAATAAAATATGCTATAACCAATTATCCTTTCAGCAATCATCATCAAATTATTAACCAGAAAATACTCCACTAGATAGAAGTATCGCTCATGAATTCTTTCCACTTGCATACAGATATAAGTAAGGAATAGTCAAACTCAAAAGAGTGTATTTAAGCAGAGATATGACGCGATAATGTTATGATGGCCAACAATAAGAAAGTTAAAAAAATTCCTTCAAATTAGATTTAAATTTACAAATGTTGAGCAATACTAAGTACAAATGGTGAAGACAGCAAGGATTGGGAGGGGAGACAGCAAAAATCATTACTTTGAAGAAGGACCCCACTCTATCTCGCATATAAAGAAAGTGTAAAGAAAAATATAGAACAATATAACTGAGATAAGGCCTGAAACATGGCTTGAATCTTAAAAAGAACCCCGAACTTCTCAAAACAGGCTCTCAAAATTATCTACTTCTGATAAAAATGGGTGGAAGAGTCTACCCGTTAACATGAGCTTCTTCTGAAGCTATCCCAGATAATTCAGGAACAGGACCAGCTGGTTCAGAAATATCTGTACTCTCTGGATTATCATCAGATTGCAGAACGGCTGAAGGGACAGCATCATTGAACTACAAAATATGTTGGAAATTTGTCCATTTAGAACAGATAGTATAGCCTGTTTCATAAAATTGTCATCTCTAGATGATATTTTCTTGAATTAAGTCCAACAGTTAAATAGAGTAATTAGCTATGGCAACTAAATTAACTTATAAAGTGAATAACATCACGTTCTTGATGACTAAAACCATGTCTTACAACTTGGCAATTGGCATTACATTGAAGGATCTTTCCTAGACAAAAGGAATGCCATTCATGCAGCAATACATCCATATCTAGAATAAGCAGATATCATAATACAGATAGTTCAACGATAAAGAAAGACAATCACACCTTCAAGGGATAAGATGCTGATGACATAGGATGTGACAATGCTGAGATGTCTTCACTTTGTAACCTGATTTCTTCGCTGGGGAATTCTCCAGGTGACGAGGACAGGAAGTATCAGCATAAAGTAATAGGAAGAATCAAAATTTCTAAAGTGTGGCAGGTCAATCCAAATCTGGTTCCCACTTCGGCTACTTACTAATAATAACCAGATCTATAAAAATGCAAATAAGAAACGAGAACAACTACAGCATATAACCATAAATATAGGTTAAATAACGAAAATAAATAAATGTTAGGAAACACGATAATCAACACTTCGTATATAATAAAATTAGGTAATAAAAATATGGGAAAATTTTCTAAAAAGAGTTGAAATTAAATTGAAAGAAACAAGTACAAAAAAAAAAGGAAAATTTGGAAAAATAGGAAAAATAGTATTAAAAGCCAAGTATTAAAGCGAAAAGAGAATTGGACTCCATCTCCACGCTGTCGTTGGCACGTCACTAACATCAGATATCTTTAATCTCCATAGAGCTCATATTTTTTCAATCACTTTGTCCATGTTTTCTTCACCCTCACAATTTTATAGTACCTCTTTCTTCAACCCACCTGATCAAGACCTCGATTAGTCTCCCGGATAGCCAAACAATCTTAACCAACACTTTTTGCTTAGTGTCAAGCCTAATTGTCATGCGGCAGAATTCACCCTTTAATCTCAGGACTGATGGGAATCGGGATCACATAGAAACCAGGTATCATTCTTCCTTTTCAACCATCTTACATTGACTTTAGGAGCCATATCTCCACTGAATTCTCCATCCTTTTGAATATAAGAGCTTAATTACCCAGAAATTGGAACCTTGTACAATTTTCTCATCTAAGGTGATCAATCCAGCTTCTCTGCATCCATTCCACTAAAAACCTACACTAACCCATATATTTATTCTTACTCTTGGGATGGTCATGTTTCCACGAGAGTTATGAACCCTTCCACCAAGATTAAAGGTTTACACCAAGATTAGAGTGAGATAACTAAGGAATTTGACACAGATGCTGCTGAACTAAGAGTATTTTAGTGATAAAAAAACCCAACTCATGTAGAATAGGAGAAGTTGAATAGCCCAGTGTAAATAGGTGAGCCCTACTTGAGGTTCAAAAGTTTGTCTCAATGGACCTAGCTTCCTTTCAATTCCTTTTTGTGCACATTCATCAATCAATAATATGCCCTAATAAAGACAAATAATATAGGATAAAAAATTGACAAAGGAATCTTGTACATTAATTTGTCTCATCAAACAGCCACTTGACACATTAACTTCAACCCATGCAACTATGCAAGCCCTCCAAATTAAAATAGGAACTAATGCAGAAGATAGGAAATTGCATCAAATGTGTACGTAATTTTCAACTACACGCATGCTAATGGAAGACTCTTAGTAAGCAGCCACAAAGATAGAAAGAGAAACAACACAAGGGAGGGTCCATTTATAAAGTGGCTCCACAGTGATAATACTGGAAAATCGACTGAAACAAAATACCTGTTAATATTAGTTTCTGAAATTACAACTGATTCTTCCAGACTTGGAAAGGCCGCATCTGTAATATCGCCACTGGGTGAATCATCTTGTCCTGCAATGCTTGGAAGGCCAACATAATTAACCTACAACAGCATTGCTTTTTTTTAGGCACGATATTGAAAAATGAGGAAAGAGCAAGCGCATACTCTTCTTCTCCCTCCTTTTGTACTATGTAATTCAGTAAACTAACCAACCAGAGGAAATAGATGATATCACGAATATATAAACTACGTAAGATAGAATCTATCCCCAGAAGCCTGTATCATTAAGACTTCAACCTAAAAGCTCGAGGATATCAGCTATGGCTGGTAAAGTGTCGAATGTACACAACTTGGTCCGTATTTTGAAAAGTTGAAAACATAGAGAGGTTGTTTTTACGTCGCCCATAATGAAGATTACATCAAGAAGTGCATCAATAAGCTAGTGTTTGATTAAAGAAGTGCAGAAATTTCAATCAAATCCTTATACTTTTAAATGGATAATTGAGATAAGACCAAAGAATATAGACATACAATAGATCGATTACCATTTACATACCACGAAGTACATATTACAAGAGCTTTGTTATATAGTACTTCGTACATAATACAAAGAGTTGTCACTATATTTATTACCTAGTACTCGTAGCTACTAGTGATAGAATGTCAGTAAATCATATCAAACTTTAATTAATTGGTCAAATCTTAAAACTCAAGAGATTAAGAAATTTGAAAAGCGATAATACAAGATGTGGAAAAAGTAACCTCGTCATCAAGAACTGGTTCTGCTTCTAATTGTAGAGGAGGCAACTCTATAACTTGGACCGCTTCATCAACGTCGAGTTCAATCATCTCATTCTTCAAACTAACCTCCTCGTCAAGAATTGGTTCCGCTTCAAACTCAATTAGTTGGACCGCTTCATCAACGTCGAGTTCAATCATCTCATTCTTCAAACTCTCCTCCTCTTCAATGTCTTCATCCTCCAATGCCACTTCACTATCCAAACGTCTTACATCAGAACCACTCGGGCTCGTTTTATCTTCAACAATCGAATCCTTATCATCACTTATTGCTACATTATCATTATATTCCGCAGTTTTATCCTCAACTTGTAATAGCACAACTAAATTATCAGGATTTTGTTGATCCTTAACAGAATCAACAGCTGTTTTTTCTGCAATGTCCAAATCTTGTTCAACGTCATCATTCTGTAATTCATTAGAATGAGCTAAATAATCATCAGTTTCCTTCTCCAGTTCAACCTCAATTTCCGCATTTTCAACGGCAGGAGGAATTTCGCTGGCGTCGCCGAACTTAAACACCAAGCTACCATCCGATTGTTCTGCACAAACAACCAAACAAACAAACACGTCAAAGAGTGGAACAATTAAAGTTAAGGTTATCAAGTAGGAAGCGTAAGAGAGAATGAAAATTATGAAGTGGAATCGCACGAGAAGTGGAAATGAGGAGGAAATTGGGGGAATTAGAAGGGGAAGAGACAAAAATTGGTCGATGAAAAGGGGAGAAAGCGTGGTGAGAAGAGAGTTGGAGAGGGATAGGGAAAGAGAGGGGAGTTTTGAGAAAAGGGGAGGGAAATTGAAGGAGTTTGTTCATGTCCGCCATGGATCATGTATCAGAGGAGTAGCAGAGGGAGAAGGAGAGTCATTCAGCCATTCAAGCCACACGTGTCACAGATTTTGAGGATATTATTCATCGTCATTCCGCAAAGGAGATCAAGCCTTCGCTCTAATCGGTCGACCCGGATTAAAACGCGTCCCCTTACGCTTAGTCGGCTTCCAATCGATATGGCCTATGGGTCACTAATAAGGTAGTAGTGTAACGGAAGTAAGAAAGATAAATAAATAAGTGAAAAAAGATAACCGATTTACGTGGTTCACTAACAATTTGTTAGCTACGTTTACCGGCAGAAAGGATGAATATTATTGATTATGAGGATGAGTATACACATTAGAGTATTCAGATTTCAGACGACTCAGATTTTTTACAGATTTCTAAATGAATAAAACAAACGGCTTATGAGAGTTTAAACAGAACTAGGAAACCCTAATAGATATAGGAAACCTATAGCAATTTCCTAAACAGATAAGGAAACAAAATAATAGTTTTCTAAACACATAAGGAAACTAAATTAGATGCCGAATTCAGAAGATATTCAAGGTATATTCTAACTCACAATCAAACAGATGTACCAGATGCCCCATAACGACGCCTGATGTACCAGGCGCACTAAACTAGTGCCACATGATTCTCTCCCTTCTGCCTAAGATATTGCCCACCACGGGATAATCAGATACTCCTAATATTTACCAAGTCCAAACGGTGTTTGAACATACTATGTGGAAACAGAATCTAATAGCGTAGAACCTTGTAGACAATACAAGGTATCATGCTTAACAACTTTCAGAATCGCATTCAAACCCTTGTAGACGTTCAGAACTCCACCTCCACCATGAAAATTGAAACTCTTATAATCTAACACACCTAAGCATATCATATTCTTTGTCATCAACGTAACATGTCTAACCTTGTTCAATGTGCAGAATTTACCATCTTATGTTCATAGTTTATTGAGCCAATTGCAGAATTTACCATCTTATGTCCATAGTTTATTGAGACAATTGCAACCGTCTTACAAACAGAACCGTTAGACATAGAAAATATCGCCACCATTTACATGCTTGTAGGTTGTAAACCACTCCCTGCGCGGACATATGTGATTGGTTGTAATTGAGTATTATTTATGGTTAGCAAAACTTAGATCATCCTGTGCTAGATTGTGGGTGACTGAATATAATACCTCGTATTTTAAGGCTTGGTCAATTGTTAATCAGCAGTGGAAATGTGAAATGTATTTTATAAATTATATTTATTAAGTATTGAGAATATGTTATGCGGAAATAAATAATAATAAAATATAAATGAGTTGGGATTTTTGTTGAGCGTGTAAACTGTGACACCCCGCTATTTAAGACACGAATAGTTAACGTAAAAGAGTAACTAAAATGCGGAAAAGCGAGATTTTTAAAACATTTTAAGTCCAAAAGCGAAGCGTCAATAAAACTGAAACATA
>VHZZ01009306.1:1211-28382 GCA_009801015.1 Silene noctiflora
TATCTTTTTGTAGCAATTGTGTGACCTCTTATGTTGAAAAAGAGAAGTATTATGAAGCAAAGAAAAAGAAAAAGAAAAGAAAAAAAAAAGTCTCGAAAAGAAAGAAAAGAAAAAAAAAGATGAAAAAGGAAAAGAAAAAAAAAAGTTTCGAAAAAAAAAATGTTTGCTTCATTCAGTTTTGTTAAGAGGTCGTGTGTGGTAATTGCTGGAGTCTAATGCACATTTGGAGAGCCTTTACATTTCTCTCATATGTTGTCAAAGTTGAGATTATTTCTCCAGTTGGATGTTTGTTTTATTTCYTATTAGATTTGGCTATTGGTCTAGCGCTGCGACTACCGTHTGAGCCTCACATATCCATACGTGCTTTTGCACAAGCCACTTCTATACCCATGCCACTTTACCACCTTTCTGTCCTTGATACATGTACTTGGTCTGTTTTGTGAATGCRTATTAGTTGGAGAATCTCTTATCACATTAGATTGCATGCATATTTCATAAGTCGAGTGAGAGTCTTATTTCTTTCTATCTTACATATATCTCACCCTTATGAGTGCATGAGTGAAACCGCGAGAATCCGACAAAATTGTCTTGCAAGGTTGAAAAGTATTTGGCTGAGTCTCGGTATCATGTCACATCTTGAGTAAGAGCCGCGTTAGTCTATTACCCGTGTCTTTGAATTTGTTTTATTGGCACAATTTTGGTCATTACTTTGTTATAGATGTGGACAGCTGGGATTTGTATGTGCCTAGACATTTGCTCTGAGTTATTCATTCGCCATATGTTTGTTGATCTTTGTTTGGTCTGACTGCTTTGCTTGAGGGCAAGCAAAGGTTTGGTTTGGGGGAGTTTGATGTATCACTTTCATATATACTTTTATAGCTCCCTTTATACTATTTTACATACCGTTTCGTGCCTATTTTATCATTTATATGCCTTATTTCAATGAATTGTCGATACTGCCGCTATTTTGTGTTTTGATGCAGAAATGACTCGTTACGAGTATGATCAAGCTAAGATTAGCATGGCGGAGACGGCATAGAAGAATACACGAAGCATGGCACGAGAAACGAGGAAGCACGAAGTCTAGAAGAGGAAAGAAGAGGAGAAGAGTCTGTGAAGATGGTTCCTCGATCGAGTCACTGCTGGCTCGATCGAGCAGCTGTCCTCGATCGAATCACCTCTGGCTCGATCGAGGATCCTCTCTGGCGGGCTTATTTCCGGATTTTCCTAAAACGATTATCTTTTGTTATAAATTAGAAACTCGTGTTTTATTGGGGGATTACGTTATATTTTGCTTGGATATTGCTGGAAAACTCTCTCAGAACCCTAATCTTTCCCTTGTATGGTACTAATCTTTCTTCATTAATTAATCGTTGATTGTTTTATGCTCATTAATTATTGTTTTATGCTTTCAATCATGTTTTCATTCTTAATCGTTATTGTTGTTGTTATAGTTATGAGTAGCTAATCCCCTCATCTAGGATGAAGGGGATCTAGGTTAATCAAAAGGGAAAATCAATTAGTTGCTATTGATATCGTTAAAGTTGTTGTTTGATTATTGTAATTCTTCTAGTTAATCAACTTGAGGCCTGAGTTATTAATTAGTGTAGCGAATTGATCTTATCGTCGACCGGGTTAGAATTGATATAGGCTGCGATAATCGAATAGAGAGTATCTAATCATAGCGACCGCATGTTAGAATCGATCTAAAGGGCATAATTGAGTCGACCGATCTTATGACCTTAAACAACTTGATAGATTTAGCAATTGATTGATAATCCCCGATTGACTGACCTAGTGAACCGTAAATCCTATACTTTTAATAATATCATTAAAACCTTCATTTAATTACTTGCAATTAGTTTATTAGAATCAACACAAAACAAACCCCCCGAATTTGGTTACTTTAGACAACTTAAATATTTACAGACTTAGCTTTCACCGCCTCCCTGTGGATTCGATACCTGTCTTACTGCTAGCTATTCTTGTTAGTCCTGAGATAGATTTACTTTGGTTTGGTGATACGACTTTAGCCACATCAAGCCTCTTTTAGTTATATATATTGATTTCAACTTCAATAATATTTGACAAGAAATCCCCTCTCGCTTCTCTCTTAAAACAAAAACCCCAAAACCTAATCCTCTTTGAGCCGCTGCCTCCGCCTTCCACCCTATGTCCTCCCATCTTCTCCTACCCTGGTCGCCGGAGATGAGGTCGATGACCTCATCTCCGGCGATTGATTGCATCTCCTTTTCTTATCACTTCCAATTTTGACCCCACTGTTTTGGTTTTCTTTAGCCTTCGATCGATCCGTCTCCGTCTTCGGTGTTGGTGGGTGTTGTCTGCCTCGGTGGTCTTCCTTTGTCCCGATCGTCCTCCTTTTCCTTGCTCCTTCCTTGGTCAGTCTTGCATGCAATCCTGGGGTATGTTCCCCGACCCCTCTCCCCTTCCCCCACTCCCTGGTAAGGCTATTTTACCCGACCCTGGTCTGTTTTGTTTCCGTCTGTCCTTGGGATGGGTTTAACCCCTCTCTTTTGAGTCTTGGTGGTTTATGTGGTGTTTTCTTTGGTTCGATATGGTGTACCCCTTCCCCTCGCCCCCTCGCCCCCTCCCCCACCTATCGGGTCCTTGGGATGGACATAATCCATCGGTTTCGTGTTTTTTTGTGGTTTTTCCCTGTGGATGATATGGTGTTCCCCTTCCCCTCGCCCCCTCCCCCCACCTATCGGTCCATTTTGGGCTTCTTTATGCTACTTGTTTGGGCCTGGGTGTTTTAGCCCGGTTGCATGTAAGGTTGCAGGTAAGGTTGGTTGTCAGGTATAGGTTCTTGGGATTTCTTTTGGGTGTCTTTGGTGGCCGTGTCCTTTGGTGTGGGCAGGCTCTTCGTCAGCCGCGATGGGTTTGGTGGGTCTGGTGTTTTCTTTGTATGAGGTGGGTTAGAATTGGTGTGGTTTTGTCCGTTTTGAGGTGTAATCGGGTAGGTCCAACTTGGGTCGGATGTGGTGTTGGTTTGGTTGGATTCGGTGGTCTGCTTCTCTTTATCGTCCATGATGTTATTTAGTTGTCTTTTGTTCTTTTTGTTGTCCCTAATGATAATAATATTAATAATAACAACCTTTTATGAGAATAATGACGAGATGAGGCTTTGTCTGGTTTATGTTAGGTGCATCCTGGGATAGTTCCATGTCCATGCGCTTGGTTGAGGAGCATTTTGTGTATTGGTCTGTTTGCTGGTGCGACTACTTTGGTTGTTGTGCTTTGGTCTGTCAGGTTGGTTCTTCAAGATGCAGGAGATCTTTCTCCTTTAGAGGCAAGTCTGTTTGGCTTGTTTTCGCCTTTCCCTTTCTACGTCTTTGTGGCGTAAGTGCGTCTTGTTCCCGGCACTTGTCAGAGCAAATGTCTCGATGGTCTTTGGGAGTCTCGTGCCATGTTGGTGCCGTGCATGATGATGTTCAAGTCCAAGTTAACGTTCTACACCAACATGTTTCAGTTTCCCGACATCTCATCTACCGTTCTAGTTTAATAGGAAGTTGTAATTTTATTTTCAATATGGTTGTAGATATGTACGACTCTATGAGTCGTCGTACTGCTTGTATGTAACTCCTATCTTTACAGCTGCCCAAAAAAATAATAATAATAATAATATTCGACAAATACTCATCTATAATAGGTGGGTAGCATTACAAACAAATTGAAGTTGAATAATATTTGACAAATTGGTTATCTGAAAATGAAGCATCATAACAGAACTTCTGCAAAAAAAAACATGATTATATCGATGTGAATGAAGAAATGTGTTCATATATACAAATCTAATCCAGTTACCTATACAATTCAATTTTCATCAGTCCTAGCTAAGTGGCTCAATTTGCAGTCATCTTCACTTGATTGATCCACACCATTCCCGACACTACGCGAACTTCATAAAATGAATAGCTAAAACTTTTTTTTTTTTTTGACAACTGTAAAGAAGAAGCCTACACACGTCTCGCTTCTTGAGCAAGATCATGTGCAAACCTACTGTCAGACCTCTTAATAAACGAAAAACTCAAGCAGTGAAAGAATAGGTAAAGGTTTCGCATATCATCTAAAATGCCTTTGACTTGATGATGCTCCATTGCCAATCCGCAGAGTTGTTGAAGAACCTGCAAACAATCCGAGAAGATTGCCACGTGCCAGACCTTGCTATTGCGTGCCCATTCCAATGCGTTCTTGATCCCAATCGCCTCTGCCTGAAGTGAGCTTTCAGCTTGAATTTTAGATTTATGTATCGCGATGATATTACCACTATAATCTCGAGCCACCCATCCAATAGCAGAATCCTGAATATTTTTCCATGCTGCGTCCACTTGAATGTTAATCATTCCACATTGTCCTTTCGCTCCACATAAAAAACCGGGCGACCCTCCGTCAGGTCATCTCCCCCCTCACTTCCATCCTCCACTTTCCCTAGACGAGCCCCAGTCTCTTTTCCTTCCATGGCCGCCAACACGACGGACATTTTATCCATCCATAGATTGAAAAACATTTGTGGGTTAAAGGAAGCACCATTAAACCAAATAGCATTCCTAATGGCCCAAATACACCAAAGAATCGCCACGAACTTGACGATTCTTGTATCCCTATCCTCCAAATTTTCTAAATAGTAGATCCAATTTACAATCCATTCCCTTACCGATAACCGAGAGTCCCCCTCGTATTTTATACCCAGCTCAGACCCTTGCCATATTCTCTTTGTTATATCACAATCCCTAAACAGGGGTTCTAGATCTCCTATATATAACATTAATTCCGACTATATTTACAACGGTAAAATAGTAGATTATTGTCTACCATGTGTTTCTCACTGAAACTTCATGACTATCGGTTTAGTCTTGAGATGTAGTAGAATATTCAAAAAGCAGTCTCTGTGAGGGTGCAGACTGTAATAACAGCCGGAGACGGCTTGTGAGCTTATATATCAATGTCCATTGCATCGCCATCTCTGAGTCCTTCATCTGCCTCACAATAGACGCCTGAAAGAAGAATAAAAACATGAAAAGCCATAGGAAGCAAGAAAAGATGAACCAAGAATCACAAATCTAGGTAGACAGGACAACCACCAATAGTCTAACACAGTACAATAGACAATCGAAATGACTGGAACTTAGCATTAAGAGTTAAATTTTTTGGTATGTCTATTCTACTACTGCTACAAATCCTATGACAACATGACCCCAGTTGCTAAAAGGCTCCTGCCTCTAATGAGGTAAGGGGCCGACAACCTTACACTCTTGTTGAAAACTGAAAACACAGTTTGTTTCCGGATGATTTATAGTCATTATAGATCATAATTGAAAAAATGGGTTAAGAATCGCAAGCACTGACAGCTGCATAATATAAGAAATGCCAGCAAGTTTAATACTCCGTAATCAAGATTTTCATTCCAACATATTCCTAGGCCAAAAGTTGTGGGTCTTTGAATTCTTTGAAAATGGCAAAACCTTGATTGGAAAAGCTATTACATAAAATAAACAAGATGGATATACACATGTACAAGCACTTTGGTAAATAAAAGATGCACCAATAACCTGAAG
The DNA here is from genome assembly GCA_009801015.1 of Silene noctiflora. Classification (NCBI taxonomy): domain Eukaryota; kingdom Viridiplantae; phylum Streptophyta; class Magnoliopsida; order Caryophyllales; family Caryophyllaceae; genus Silene; species Silene noctiflora. Next base: position 6,788 of record VHZZ01009306.1, read on the forward strand.
GCGTTTTCCAAGTTGGACTTCAACTTCTGTGCCAAATGATATATTGCTGGCAAGAGATTTAAGGGGATCAACTGTGGGATCAACTGACAGGAGACTAGGAATCTGTGGTGCATAAACCAGCCTCCATCGTGCTTGTCCAAACTCTCCCTTCCCCTCTATTCTAGGCATTAATGTCTCAAGTGTAGAAGTCGCAAGCTTCTTAAGAGCTAGTTGTCCATCCCCTTCCAGAATAGACTCTGCTAGCTGACTCTCAAAAACTCTAGCAGCCTGCAAAAGGAATTTAAGCATCCAAATCAGATCATCGCTTGGAAAGATCCTTAGATGATTCCTATGAGACGGTCTTGCAATAACTTATTGGAAGAACGCGTCACACCTGAAACTACATGATCACTTACTGTTGACTAATGATGTAGAAGACGTCACTAAGTAAAAGGATCATTGTCAATGACAAAATGGTCACTAACAAAACGGTCACTAACAATATAAGAGTTACTATTAGTATATCTACAAGGTTTCTTCAATTTCTAATTAAAGTGGTCTCACGATAATCATATCATGAGACTGAAATTTGAGATAATCCAAGGGGGGCTATGGATAAAGGAAGGAAACTTGTGCGTCATGAGAATACTCTCTCAAAAGTGGACCGTTTTTATGAAAAATATAATAATATAAACACAAAAAGTACAACTAAAATGAACACTTTACCTCAGTTGGAGAGAGGACATCTTGCTCAACAGAGCGTGTTGAGGTTACTACCAGCTTCTCATGCCAATTACTAGCCCTGCCTTGAATCCTAAATTGCCACTCTGATCCAACCAAAGCCAGATCCAATGTTGGATCTAATCCATTATCGGGCTCAAACTTTGCAATATTGACATGTTCCCGTTTAAGCCTTATCTGTCATTGAAAATACACTATGAGAACATTTGACGGCAATTTAGTGCTGATATGGATTAACAGTTGAGACTTACCTGAGTTGCAACAAGATTAACATCGCCATTTTCAAAGGTGAGAACTCCTTTAGGTTTAATCAGTTTAGGATGTGCCACGCCATTAAGGTCTAGTTCCCCGCTCACAGCAAAATTTAGGATCAAAGGATAAACAATTCTTAGCTCTGGTCCAAGTAGAAGCTTTAAATTGTTCAGTTGTACATCCACCTTTGGGGTCTTACTCACTTGCTCTGATTGCTTACCTACTTCAGCTTGATTTCCTGTCAATGTTGGAGGTAAATGCGAGATTGAACATAGCTATTCTTGGGCCATGCCGGCCAGAAGACCTTACCCATCCTTCCCACAGTTATAACGGACGTGGATATGTGTTAGAAATTGGTGATAAAGCAGACGGGTCAAGCATAGCCCACCAATTTAAAAGGGCAGATACGGACACAAAGAAAAGCCCATCTGTCGTCCCATTAGGCCCATTTCTTAATATAATTTTTATCTTAAAAGATTTTCTCTGCTAATGTTATGTCAGCTTAAAAAGGGAAATGGAAAACATAATAGGTAACACGATATGTAAACCATAGAGGTTGAACTGTTATCTATATCTAATATTACACCTTAATATAAGTGTTTTTAGGGAGAATAAAGCCTTTTATTAGAGTTATGTTGACAAATTAAATTGTTTTTCTTCAATTTCAACAACAGCTTTATCAAGTCTCACAAATTTATATTTTGCTTTATTTTTTAAAAAATTACATTACAAGCCTGCGGAGTGCTAGCCCATGGGTGGTCAGGCCTGCTAGACAGCTAGAGTAGGTGTGGCAAGATACAGTATTTGACGCGAATAGAGGACGTGTTCTGACGTACCCAACCCACAAGGCAATATATGTCATAATGCCTCGGCCCGTATACTGCCCTAACTGCAAATGATCACTGTAACTGTGGGGTGTCGGAGTTGCAAAGTAAACAATAAATAGGGCAAGTGTCCAGACCTACTGAACAAGTAAGCACATAATAGACATGCCTCACCTACAGTTAGGTTGTACGAGTACTAAAAAATACGAGAATTCAAAACAGCAAAAAAAAGAAGAATAAAACACCAGAGATGGACGACATTTGTCCACTGCTATAACCATACCAGAGAATTGCAAGGGGCTGGAGTTTGAGGTAGCAGGTTCAGAACCAAAAAACCGTGAGACATATCTTGCAGCAACCACTCGACTATAACTGTCCTTTGGAAGTCTAGTCTGATTAGAAGGCAATCTGTTGAATGGAGCAGCTCCACTGCCCTTATCATGAGGCAGGTATGCTTCCCCGTGACATAACTTTATTTTTCCAGATATACTAGGTTGCAAAATAGATCCCGTTATTTGCAACTGTGAGTCCACCTGGCCGCTTTAAGAGAATCAACAAAGTCAGCCTTTGAAGAAAGCACAAGAATAGTGGCAAGGTAAATCACTGTTCAACTAACTATTACAAACTGAAACCTGGGTGAGATACGTCACCGGAAAGAATATTGCTCCCTGTCTCTTTGATACTTTAAAAAAAAAGTAGGACAAAATCTAAGAAACACGACAAAAGCCCCCGGGAACAATTAATATCCCCTTCTACTTTTCTCTTTCCTAATTCTACGGGTGTAGTGGATGGATAGTTTGTTCATTTACATTAATAGTAGTTTCTCAAAAAGACGATTTGAAAGATATCAAAGAAAACGAGGGAGTATTCATTTTCCTTCCAAGTGTTAAACGTGGTGGTAGAATTAGGACCCACGAAGTTTCAAACAGAGTGATTCTCGCTTGCTGACCTTTGACGGATTATAACAAATAAATCAAACAAATTTGACATAGTTACCTACCTTAATACATTTTTTGCCCTTACTTCCAGAACTTCGCATTTCACATCAATCTTATCATCAAGGGAGGCTTCAGCAGATGTAAGAGGCAGGTTCCCCTTTAGTAGTAGTTTTCCACGTCTGCTAACTCTACTTTCCAATGAGCTAATGCACAATCTATTTGATTTTACAAGGACTCTTCCACCTAGGTTCGTAAGAGGTTTGCGAAGCACAGGTGAGGAAACAGATGCTCGGTGGAAAGTTGCCGATCCATCAAGCTCCGGCTGTTCCACAGTACCTCTCACCTGAGTGATTTGAAACACATCAATATATTAGAGTAACATAGTCAAGCAACTTATGTACAAACGATTAACATCAACAACATTATCCCATGGGCTCAAGGGCTCCCATCAATTGTGAGAAAGGAGGGTTTGATGTGAACAACCATAACCCTATGGTGTTCCCCTATTGTAAGCACCACAAAAAGGCTATTTACAGAAGAGCCAAAGGCCCAAAACAGTAGAATTAAATGACTGCTACGTCATAATAAAAGGATGCAAACCAGTTAATGAGCCTTTTTTGTTTTATTGCATCATAATCTGAACCGAAGGATGGTGAGAGATGGAATTATGGAAACACTTTGGTACAAACGATAAAAGAAAAAAAAAGTTGAAATAAACTTCCAACGAAAAAGAGCATCCATAGAGGCTTAACAACCTGAAGCATGATTTCTGCATTGCCGTGAAGCCAATCGGCATAGGGACACAAAGCTGTTAGGAGCATCATTCCCCCATCCTTTATGTCAGCATCAACTCTGACTTCTCCCACATCTAACAAATTCCAATTTAGACCTCTCAGACTTTCGGCCAGCTGAACATCCCAACCATCTTCATTTCTCTCTCTGGAACCTTTCTTTTCTGAATCTCCATCAGCAGGTTCTCTTACCCTACTCTTAGTCCAACCAGGACTCCAGATCGATTTTCCTGCACTAGTATCTGTATCTTCCGCGTTGAGATCATTATTGGGCACAAAAGTCACTGGAACACTTCCTTGAACATGGACATGACCATTTTGTATGATGGGTTCAAACTTAGCATTGAAAAGAAAACGGCTTCCAGAGGTCACGGAAGCAACTACTTCAGCCCGACCAAGATCGATCCCTCCAATAGCACCATCCAGAAGCCTCACTTGAACATCACACTCGGGTTTCAAGAGATTGCCACGTAGATCACCCTCCATGTGCAGTATCCCTCTGACTGGTGCTAACAATTGTCTCAATGAACGTATAGCATTAGTGGTCGAAGATTCAATTACCTGAACAAGCATAGGTACTAGACTAACTGGGAAGTTTAGGACTGCAAAATGAAGATTTGTCTTGGGGCCCAGTAACGTCCCATCAGCATGGATGGTAGCATTATCCTTCTGGATAAATATCTTCTCAAGGCGTAAACCATCATCATTGCTGTACGCACCAATTGCTTGAACACGCTGTGTTTTATAAGCTCCCCATTCCCAGTCATCTCCATGGAAGTCAAATTCCGCCTGAAGTATATAAAGGTTAGCCCATTATGGGAGCCAATTATTTACCACTATATTATTAAGCCTAGTATATTTACGGGTAAATTGATTATTACTCCTTATATAATCCATATTTTGGAACTTACTCCCTTATATAATTTTTTTCAAACTTAATATCACCAAATTTTACTCTGATCAAGCCAAAAAAAACAGAAAATCACCGAATTGCCCTTGTGTTATGTTCTCATACAATAGTCTTAAATCACAATTAGAAAAGTCATCCATCTTCATCTTTCTCTCCTCAAACTAAAACACCATCAACAATACACACTCTCACTGAATCAAGGTTGTCTACAACTAAGAATCGTACTGAAACAAACCCTCACCAACATCACCAGTTAGGACGCTATGCTCATATAATTTGGTATGTATTTAATTCCCCTATTTCATTATTGCGTGACTCTTTGTATTTTGATTGATTAAGTTTTAGGTATTTAATTCTTTACTTAATATATTTAAGGATAAAAGTTCGCAAATTTGTTGATAGTGGTTATATATAGCATAGCATGTTGGGTAACCCCTAATTTGTTAAATTGTTTTTTTTTTTTTTTCCCGTGTTCAATGTTAATAGGAATGTTATTGCGTATATCAATTGTTTTTACTTAATAAACCTTGTGTATTTACAATAACTGTAGGGATAGGTTGCCCCTGGTATAAAGCTATGGGAGAAGACAGGTCTCCCTGAAGAGTAATGTCAGGGAGGCCAAAATCCAAGAAGAGGAGGAAAGAGCCACGTAAGGGTGATGGGAATGGAGTTAAAAGGAAATATTATGGAGTTAAATGGGTGATGGGAATGTAAAAAAAAGGCTCAAATCCAAGAAGAGGAGGAGAGAAAATCCACAAATCTGGGTAGGAGGTTGATTTAAAATGGTCATATTATAAGGCAAAGGGCAAATAGTCATAAGTAACAAAAATTAGTCATATCTCAAATTTTGGACGGAATATTCTGTTTTTTTTTTCCGGGATCATTAAATGGAAGTAATTTTTGCGCAGAGTTAAATTTGGTGGTATTAAGTTTCAGAATCTGGATTATACAAGGGAGTAATTATCAATTTACCCTTTATTTAACAAATAACTGAAAAAAAGAATAGTATGACGAGAAAGAATCGCTACCATAAGACACACAGAAGTTAAGAATGAGAAAATAGTTCCACATACCTACTAACAGGTTTCAATATCTACTACTTAAACACCATCATTTATCAACAAAAAGCCACTGATTGAAGTACCAGAAAATAATACTACTGTTAAAAACAGATATACATTACCACTGTATCACCATTGCCACCACCGCTTGCATCAAGAGATCCATGCCAACGGCCTTTGAGTTCAGATAAACCTGGCAGACTCAGATCTTCGGGTATAACTTCATCAGATGGGGTATGATCTCTTCTAACAGCCTTAAAAAAGGGAAAAATTACCTATGTAAGGCTTAATATAAAAAGCAAGCCAGCAGCCAAAATAAATGCACAAAGCTAGAGCTGTACGGGCGACTTCAATAGCAATAACGTACTTCTGCTAATGCACAGGTTCAGAATTACAAAGAAACAGAAGCACGACAAGTCCACAACCATACATAACGTAGTTTTTGATTCTAATAAAATGGTGCAGAAAATTTCTCCAGAAATTACCTCAAGTAGCTCTTGGAGACTTTCAGCATTTATACCCACTGACTGTAAGCTTTGCATAAAGAGATCCTGCATATAATACAAATTCAAATTTCAATACAATTAAATCAGATAGCAAGATTTCATATCTTCGATTGGATAGAGCAAATAATAACGGCGTCATTACTTTTTTTTACATGCAAGATAGTATCTAATAAAAGACATCCGTACACAAGAGGTAAGCTAGATGCTTAAGATTATAAATATTCTTAAAAGAGGTGAATGATAATAACCCATAAACCGTAAATAATAATTACTAAAGGGAAACCGATGGGGGCGTGACTCTCGTGTATAAGGAGACCTGTCACAAACGAGGCTTTGAATTACATTCACTCCTTGGAAAAAAAAACTAAATCATAGGGATCTCTTTCTTCTTGATGTGACAAGAGGAGACGTGATAAAAAGAAATATATGCGCAAAGAGAAATAACCCAAAAGGTATAAGCTTTAGGCCTTTAACAATGAACATGTATAAAAAATGCTTCACCAAGATATGCTTATAAAAAATGCTACAACAAAATAGAATCTACATAAACACATGTTAATAATTGTTATCATGGAACTAAAATCATGGCCAAAACCAATGTAGACTATGTATTAGCTTTGCTTATCAGACTATCAGTATAGAATATAACCTTTGATCTAGAATGAACAGCAGGGTCAGTACTGCGAGAAAGGAGTCTTGCAAGCGGGAGCATCTCGGCAGCTTCTGCCTGAGGGACTTCAAGTCTCACTCTCCATCGGCCCATTGATGATATGACACTTTCCAAGTGACCAGCCATTGCTTTGCTGAAAAAGGAACCGCTTTCGTTTGGACTAGACTTTCGATCTCGTGTGCCAGGTAGGACATATTCACCTTGGAGTTCATATCGGCTGTAGCTTTGCTCTAAAACTGTTTTCTCAACAGTAATCTAACAAAGATATTAGCAGGGAAATTAACAGTTGAGTATGGCATATATCAACGAAGACAGCTAAAAGCCAAAAACTTCAAGCACTCAGACTCTTCTACAAATATGAGTATTAATTTTGACCAAAACCAGGTACAAAGTCCAGTGGATGGACGAGAGAGAGCATCAAATCAGCTTTTATATTCCAGTGAGCAGTAAATTTATCGTCTTTCCGACAAAATTGAATGCAGAGAAAAAGGCACAAAAAATGCTCTTTTTTTTAAAGAAACGAAATCCTAAGTTGATCCTATAGCATAGGACCAACATATCTATTCTAAAGTGTATTTGAGAAGATTTTCAATTTGATTTACCTCCATTGGACCTATTTCTCCTTTTCTAAAGAGAAAAAATGTAGGGTCCAATGTTTGGCAATTCCTGAAATAACAATGCACATTTTCATTCGAAGAATGTTCATGGGATACCGCTAAAAGCAAGGCACTACTTTTACTGACCGTCTATCACAAGAAGAAATGGATAAAACACAAGAGAAAAAAATATGAACAAAATCATTTACTTGGATTGGAACAAGAAAGTAGATTGATGGTTAGGTACTTACAACATCACCACTCCATCTAACAGCTACATCCAAGGCTTCGCCCAACACACCGCTAAACTTTGGCCGTAGTACTGAAAGAACTCCTAGTCCTCTCCGCTTTTGAAGGTTCAGTTGAATTTCTGCCTGAATAGTAGAAGTAGCCACCATCACTAACCAGGAAATATCATGTTTGGCATTACCGAATTAGAAGAACAAACAACTGTTTGAGGACTAAGCTTCTTTTCAACAAAGAGCTTCGTAATTGCCTGAAATGTTTCCTCGACAATGAACCGAATACAATGCATGATATTTTCTTTAATTCACTCGGGCATTTAACCAGAAAGACAATGACCATCAGCCAAAAAGCAGATGGCACGACTTACCCTCTGCATAGTCCCTCTGAGTGAAGCAAGCTCCAATTCATCAAGTGGTAAATGCCGAACCTATACGATATGTACGTAGCATCAAATCAAATCAGCTGTAGAACGCAATATAATATACTTCTTTCTTCCCTCTAAGATGGTCATAAATGTGTTATATCAGATAGTGCCAAAAGCAATGTCTAAGTTACAGTTTGGTTCACACCCAACATGATACTCCCTTCAGTCCCTCCAATCCAATCAACCCGTAATTTAATGTGGGGAATTTTGAAAAATGAGGAGATCCGATTGGATAGAAAGGAGTACCTTTCACATGAACAAAATTGATATAAGGAAGGTATAAATCTGAGGATATTTTTCTTTTATACTTTTTAAGTAACAATCGCCTACACGTCAATTTTAAAAATTTTGTAAGCCTCACATTTCCCACGGAAAGCAAAGACTAGTTATTCTTTGGCTTTGTAAAGTTATTTACATATCCTGTATTGTAAAATAGCTGTCAAACAATGCAATTTCCTACGTAAGTTAATTATGATTCATCTGGTAAACAGCCCCAAACATAAGGCTGCATATGTACGACTCCCCTCAGCTCACTATAGGTGGGAGCCTCTGAGAATTGTGTGTATCAGATTATAAGAATGAGTTATCAAAAATTTATACCTTATTACGTTATAATATTTGTAATCTTGAAACCCAAACATAACTTTAATTATCCTCAATTCCTCTCTATATCTGACCAATACCATATGTCCCTCGAGGGACAGACTGATAAGTTTTTCGGCTGTTTATGAGTTGCCACCTACACTGCAAATTTAAGTTTTTCAAATTCTTGTTCTTTGTTAGCTAAAGACAGTCTATTTATTATGACATAAAACAGAAATACAGAACTACAGTAGGACATTAACAAAATTAGAAGGAAAAACAGGGAATGCCTCTAGGTTAACTGAAACTGCTGGCTGATAGATGACATTCGCTTTCAGTTGACCTTTCTGAAGAGATACTGACAGCAATTTTCCATCTTGTGATTCTTCATTGTTAGGACGCAGTAATCCTATGATATCCACATTAAGGCTTTCGTCTGGCCTACCAGTAGCATCCAGCTGAATTACCAGCACACGATATGAATCAGAACCAAATCAATTAATAATGATATAAAAACACATAAAAATAGGCCCGACATAAGTCTTGTTACAGACTTAGGCTGGCCCATAACCATAGCTACTTCCTCTATCCATGAAAAAACTTCTTGACTTCTATTTGAGGGTGTCCGTGAAATCATGAATAAATACTTATTTCTTGTCGTTATGGTTTGTGACCCCTATCTTTTCAAGGACTTGCATTTCTATCGACATCTTGCTATGTTCCTTAATTTTTGCAAAAGCCAAACTAGGAAATTTATTCATGGACGGAGGATGCACAACTTAAAGAAATAGTTAGACGTTAGACGGGATAATAAGAGTGGCATGGTGGTTCTGATGACTGGTGGGGACGAGGTAGGGTGGTCTGGGAGAAAAAAATGTGGGTGGTGGGTTAAGTATTAATGAGAAAGATTAAGCATTAATAAATTTAGTTACACAAATATAAGTTGGTTGTAATGTTGGCAATTAGTGTGATTATTTTGTTACACAGGAATAATTTGGCAAATTCAGACCAAAAACAACATACCAAAATTAGAAACAAATGAAATGGGAAGAACACGGTGAAATTTCCCTATAAAGAAACTGGGAAGAACAGGAAGAAATGGAAGGAAAGTATATGATTAGTTTGCCGAGAGAATTTGTTTGACTAAACATTTGAATTACGTTTGAATGGGACAATAGTTTGCACATCACCTCCCCATCTTAAATAAACAATGTGAAACAGAAAAAAGAAATCTTTAATTTTATCCAACAAATTTATATGGAGAAGAAATTGAAAACAGGTTACCTTGATGCGCTCACGTGAAAAGCTCATATGTCCAGCCAATTGAGGAGCCAGCATCAACTGGTTGAGTTTCAACCCAGAAACTGAAACATCTCCTTCAAGACTTTCCATGTTTCCATCACCAGCAGATTCTTGATTGGTAATATCTGAAGTTTTTGTAACCTGTCCTTGAAACTTTACCCTTCCAGTCGCCTTCAGATTCAAAGGTCTTGGTGAATCAAATGAAAAAGATGATATCATATTGAAAAACTCAAATCCACGCATGCGTAAGTCCAATTCAAGTCCCTCCATGGTAAAACTATTTCCACTCTTCTTGTCGTGGTCTTCTTTGTTTATCCAGTTTTCTTCAGGAAAACTTGCCAAGACTTTAGCAAATAAATCAAATGCGATTGATGAAGAGTTAACAGCAATGTAATCATGACAGATGATTACATCTCCTCTTGCATCAACAAATGAACCCTCAGCTTTTGGTGCATTCCACTTTACATCAAATCTCCTGCAATAATGGAAACAAAAAAACATACACACAAAATGTTCAAGAGAACAAAAATATAAACAACAGAGTACATGCTACACACTACATAGTCAAGAGAAGTAGAAATTAGAGTCATACGGTCTTAGAAGGCATCCAGATACTTTAGTTTCGCCTTTCAGCTCCCCCAATTTCATTGGCAGTACATCCAGGCAGCCAGGTAAGTATCTGTGCAATATTTTATCGAAAGACAGATTTCCAGAAAAATTCACATCCATTGCAGATTCATCTACCTCAGCCTGTTCCAAAGAAAAATAACATGGCAATACCCTGAATTTTTCAAGATTTAAACGTCTGTGTATTCCCTCTAAAAAGTCTGTAATTCCCTCTAAAAAATGAGTCAGTAATTTGATTAAAGTTAGCTGTTCTCATGATAAAAGAACACTGCAATGTCTTATAGTATCATTAAATTTAACATGAAGTCAAATTTCTGTTTTACTATCCAGAATCACGAGACGAACACACAGATGCATATATATATATATATATATATACACACACACACAAAGTTAAAGCTAATTCAGAAGATCAATTGAATACAATAATGCAGATGGCTATTGCAATTTTGATAGTGCAAGTGAAGCTTGAGGCAATTGGCAGTATGGCACAGTACTCTTTCTCAACTTTGTACATAATGGATATATATGTAAAGCCTCCGTTACCAACGATTGACAAGTATGATCACTATCCAACAACATAATTACCTCTGGGCAAATCCATGCGTTCCCTGCCCCACGAATTTCACCCCCATCCACGAGGCTTGCTCTAATTCCGTACAAGTCAGCAACCTGCGAATACAAACTTACACTCGTATAACTTCAAGATCACTCATTCATTTTTATAGAAATTGTTTCAGAACTAGAATAAGCATGTGAGGACAACATGACAGTTATGAAAGCTCTCAATCCTTTTGCAAACAAGGCATTGGCGTCTTCAGCATTCTTCTAAACACGCCTGCTGCCTTAGCCCAAACAGGCGTAAAAAATGCAACCCTCCCCCAACAATGGTCAAAAGAATGGATTCACCCTGAAAATAATCCTCAAACTAATTATACTCCCTTTGTCTTAGTCAATTCTTTACATATTCCATTTATGCGTGTCTGAGTGAATTCTTTACGTTTCCTTCTAAGGATATTGCTACTGTTTTACATTGCCAAAAAGCCCTTGCAAGACCCATGTGCAAGTGGGCCCTGAAAAAATAGAAGGGAAAAAGTTAGGTAACTATGCACATTTGTTTCATACATGACTTTGTGCAAAAAGCAAACGTAAAGAATTCAACGGGACAGAGAGAAAAGAAATATATAAACCAAAGCGAAACAATCCAGCCACATTTATTCCACGAATAAGGCAAGCAAAAAAATATATAAACCAAAGCAAAACAATCCAGCTACATCTGACACCGTTGCTTCATAGATTACGGCATTGAGTGGAAGAATTTGCGTATTTAACGGTAACTAAACCAAAAAGTAACAAGAAGAATTCAAGAAAATGTGCGATTTTTTCTTTAAAACATTAAATTTACCCATATTGCTAAATAAAATGATAATTTCCACTTTTCTATGGAGCCAAAGATTCATGACTCTTTGGTTCCGGATTATGATGGAATAAAGCATAATGGCTCACTAAAGTGATTGTGCTTCTTTCTATTGTGATGTACCAGTCATTCGATGTAGTTCTCGATGCAATTTTCATCTTGGGTCATTCGGAAACAGTCTCTTTGTGGTGCTAACACAAGGGTAAGACTGCGCATATCTCCCCCCTACCCAGCAATTTGCAGGAGTCATTCATTGAGGCACTGGGGCAATGTTGTTGTATTGCTAAATAAAATGATAAAAGGACAGCAGTGTAACACAGAACAAGTAGACTTCATATGCAAACATTACAAAGATGCACAATTCTGTTATATAAACATAATTGGGATACTCTACAGAAAATGTGAGTTCTCAAGATTAACTTACACAGTTATCAGTATTGAAAGTGAAATTCGCAGACAAATAAGAAAATGGAATGCGATCAAAAGCTGCCACAGCCCCAGCATCTTTGTTACTAGCCAAAGCTTCAGATGCTGACGACACATTTATGTCAGAAATAGAGGGACCCATCTTTCTTGTAACCATTCCACTGCCAACAAAAACAGGAGTATCCAGGGGGCCTTGACAGTTGAATATGGCAGTTACGCACCCCGCCACCTGCAACAAAACAAATAATCACTCTTCAACAATGGTACAAACACGATCCTGTTATCCTGTGACATAAAGGAATCCCAGACCGCAGTTACAGAACTTCCCAGTATATAAAGCCCCACAGAAAAACACCTATATCCGTAGTATTAAATCTCAAAGGTCGCAGTTGTCGCAACCTAATCTCATTAAATGCAATCAATATTGCCTTAAAAGGCCATAAATGTGGTCGCGGTCAACTCCAAAACCTTGATTGACGGTTGGGAATTAATGTCACAGCCAATATTTAAAACCATGTCTTTATCTCATCTGCGTCAACCGATATTTCAAAATATCACCATTTTTTTACCCCAATTTCTGCAGCTTAATTTATAGTCTGCACTACTCGTTACATACATATATTTTGGAAAAGAAGAAAATACAGATACATGTGTATTTACGAATGGTGTATGTAATTGTGAAAAGAATATAGACAGCAACCACTTTCAAAAATCCAGCTTGATTGGCCATGGTCCATTACAGCATTTTTATACCATGCAATCAGCACATTCAATTACTTGAAGATGCCTAAAAAGGGGCGAAAATTTAACCATTTAGTATATTCCTTTCAAATAGATTTATATGATCTTAATTTGTAATCAACTCAGCAGCAAACAAGCCTGGCCAAAACAATTTCGGCTCCCAGCTAAGGAGGGTGCTTCATTAAGCAATTCTATTTCAAGTGCCAAACACAAAAATCAAAAGCTCAGGCTCCTAAGCTTATTGAAACTCAACATTGAGTTAACTCTCCAACTGTTATTTTTTTTGCGTATTCCTTTTAAGTTCAGAACTTCAGAGACATACATTCATACACAGGTAGATATGTAATACTTACAGGGAATAACAATGGTTTCATCTTGAAAGTTCTCATGAGTGCATTTACTTCGACACAAGGAACCTGCAGCAATAGGAATATAGTTATCGCTTATCATAATGTTGTCGATTGACACTTAGTTTGAGATGTTACATTATCAAGGATCAATGAAGAAAAGCTGAATATATGAAGTACCACCTTAATCAAACTGGCACATGTATAATTTCATACACACATATTTCAATCTCATGCCCCCTGTACCCTGGTTCTTCTCAACAAATTAGTTGACACATACATTTATCATCCTTAAATGCAGAGATCATAATTCCCTAAAGACCTATAGGAAAAGGATGCTCAAGCGCCGAGAACTCCTTGCAAGGAGGCTTTCAGAAAGTATACCAACCAACCTTCTACTTGAAAGGATATCGGCACTATCAAATCCCTGGTAGACAAACATGGGACAAAGGATTCCTTGGACATGAAACTTACATGGGAATATGGGACAAAGCATCCCACCCACTCTTATTAATTATGTTTTGGCCCACTCTAACAAGCTTAACTTTAAACACAATGTCATGCAATCTTAATTACATCTGCAGAGTACCTTTGCGAACTCACAAGCCTATTTGACAGATATACTACTCAGACGTGACTCCAAAACAAATCCAAGGCGTATATTCCTCTATCCACATGACAATTGAAAGAAAAGAAGGCTTCAGGAAAGATACATTTCAATATACCAAGAAGCAGGATATCTCACACATAACATATAATGCATAAAAAGTAGCTTGCAAGCCATCAATATGCAGTGATCCAGATTTGAAAAGAAAATGACCTGGCACATCAGATGAAATTCCCCTTCTTCAGGATGAATGCCAAAATCTCCAGAAGCTTCTAGAGGAACACTTCCAAACCATCCATTAGCATTGTGCAAAAATATCCGCTGACCACGAAAGCATAGACTTGCTGAAATGTCCTGGAAAAGAAAACAAGATTCAGAACATTGATAAATACTCCAAAAGATGCCCAAGAAGTCATTTCAACAAAGGGTGAACATGGATACCTGCATGCCTACCTCAGAGTCTCAGACTACCAATTTTAAAAGTCATGCTTATAAGAGTAAAATAAACGACTTAGTACGATCTTGAGCATTAAGGCGCGGAAACAAGGTACTTACTCAAGTGAAAACAATGACTCAAAACGTATATATGTCGGCGATATAAGCCTATAGAATTAGGCACACTGAACTTCTAGAGTCAAATACTTCAAGTATACGGCCTGTAAACATGAAGGTCTTAATTGATGTGATTGATAAGCATGTGCATCAACAAATGTAGGAACACTGTAAATACAGAACACTGGATTCTATCGAGTATGGCAGTATTTTTTTCTGGACCTTCCTCACGTACCATTTTTTCCAAATTGTTTCTCGCCCAATAACTGGTGCAGCATGTAAGTACGAAACTACTGCGTAATATATATCGCAAGCCAAAGCACATAAAATTGAGGTGAAGAGCAATAAAAAACAAAAGAGAAGGAAACGGAGGACACACAGAAAAGGATGAGGGAGCATCCAATATCTGAAAAGACAACCCGGTAACATCTAGCTGACCATGCAGATTGGGAAAATTCTCCCCACTTGACATGCAAATATGGACCTGCAAATACAAGAATTATTCTCATAAAGGGAGATGCTTTATTGTCACATAAGCAATCAGTTAATGAAGGCTATAGTAATATAGTAACAAAGAAAGGTGTCATCAACAGGGAATACAACACGAATACATCATATTTTAGGCACAACCAATAGAATAGTTAAAGAGATTGTCACTTAATGACTTACAAGAGCAACACCCTAAACTTCATATCACTAACTCCCTTCCCTGTTTTTCATTGTTTGAAAAGTAGAAGAGCATTAATAAGAGAGAAATCAAAAATAAAACATGGGTTTAGTGAAAAGAGAAGCAACGCAATAAAGAAGCTTTGGTCAAAAATGATTTGATGATGGCTAATATGACGTGCCAAACTACCATTGTGATGAAGTATACTTAGCATAGAGAAAAATAGAAAAATAAAAGATAAAGACAAAGGAAAAATGAAAAGAACTTTAGTTGACTGCCATAATCCAAGGTTTGGCGACTCTTCTTTTGTTGATCCCAGTTGCTGCTTCCCAAAATAATCCCAACTTCACAATCATTCATCCTGAATTTGCAACCCTCGTCGCCCAAAATTGTAAACAACCCTACTAGCACCATAAACCACCAACAACCGCCATATAGATAAAAAGCACTCACATCCTTTGCAATGACAATATCCCTCAATCCTACCTGCCTTTGATCTCCTTACCGCCTCTTTTCAATCACTTATCCTCTCTTCATTTAACCTTTTTCTGGGTAAGATTTCCATCTCTTTGAAATTATCGACACAATTTTCTTTTGGGGTTATTCGAAATCAACCTTCGTATTGTTAACACATGGGAACGACTTGCGTACACCAACCCTCCTTACCCCGCTATTTAAGGTAACGTCGTCGTTGTTTCCATCTCTTTGGTTTCCATCTCCTATTAAAATGCAATTTTAGGGTACAATGACGTAAGGAGAGAGATAAGGATGGTACAAGAGTAAGGTTGGCAATGCTGGTGGTGACTGAGCGGTCACAGACATGTA
Source organism: Silene noctiflora (assembly GCA_009801015.1). Lineage (NCBI taxonomy): Eukaryota > Viridiplantae > Streptophyta > Magnoliopsida > Caryophyllales > Caryophyllaceae > Silene > Silene noctiflora. The sequence goes on from VHZZ01009306.1 coordinate 22,819, forward strand.
GGGATGTAAATGAGTTAGACCCCACTTGATGAATCCTCAAAATCAGTCTAGCGGATCAAGTCTGATCAAATTGATCTTGAGCTCGAGCCCTAGTAGCGCTAAACTAAATCCGAGGCAAACCCCAGCTCATTATGGCTTGGATCGCGGTGTCGTTTGGTCTCATTTACAATTTTTTCTTTCAGTTTCATTTCAATATTTTCTAACTTTTTAAAAAAGTTTCATATTATTTTAGTATTTACAATTATATTTTAAAAAATTTATCTTAGTATTTTACAACTAGATTTATTTTGAATAAATTTGAAAAGTGAAACAGAGAAAAAATAATTACTAACTGAACCGAGCTAGAGTTAAGATTGAGCCTTTTTCCAAATCAAACTCGAGTTTAAACTTTTTAGCCTCAACGAGCTTCAAACAACCACAATCTTCAGCTTAAAAATCCGAGCTCGAGCTCAAAAATCAGCGAGCTGCCGAGCTCAGGTCATCTTGGACTCTTGGTTACTTGGGTGGTTGTAAGTTGTAACTAGATGTGCGTAACTCCACCAACTAATGTTGGTTTCTTCATTTTTACAGTAACCAAAAGGGAAAATCCTACGAAAGAATATGCTAAAAAAAAAAGGAAGTTTCAGCCTTGCTAGTCGACAGCTCTTGGATGAGCACAAAGAATCTAAATATGTACTCGCTACTTTAAAGAGAAGAATGAAAAAGGATAGGATTGTTGATGTTTGGAAGCCAAATCCTTAGCTATCTGGTGGTGCAATTGTATTGAACCAAACTATTTTATTTTTGATGATGTTGCCTCTTCCCATCAAGAATTCAAGTTCCACTTTTTGAACCTAGTATACATTAGGTCATAGTCTTTACCCAAATATGAGTTTGTATTTTCTTCTTCTAATAGATAAGATTACCCACGACTCTTCGAGAGCACCATCCCCCACTTTTTGCCCACCCCCCTCTCTTTCTGTGAAGGATGTGCATATTACAGCAATTACTCAACAACTCAACATGTAACCTGATCCCTTGGTGAGTTCTATAGCCATCTAAGCATATGCAAACTCACCACAAAGTACTTCAGAAGTAAAAGTAGAACATTTTGTCCACTTCTGATTCAAGAAGGCCCGCCACAAAAGATCAAACATAGTAATAGTATGTATGTTACTGAATGCAAAACCAATTAATTAAAAGTTGGATAAGCACCTCACCACTGGCTCTCCCTTTTGTCCATGCTATGGGAATTTCTAATAGCCTCTCTAACAGCTGTAGCCAACAAAACATGCATAGCACATAACCCGTTAATAAATCTTTTTCTGTACTGCAGAATCAAAACAAGATCAAGCTTTTATATTAAAAGTGTTAATATGAACTAAAAAATAAACCTTACCGGAACATAAAGGTTTGAAAATTTTAAATTAGCATGCCATTTCTGCTCAATTATATCAACAAAAACATCCGTAGATAAAACCCCGCCGTCATCAACTGTTGTATCTGATCGCCACATCTGGCAATTGCCACTGAGCTGCACGTGCACCCGGCTGTAGTGGTTTTGCAGTTTTATATGTCCATCAACATTCCCCATCTCCCTACAAAGAAGGGGTAGATATGCTAAGATAAACTTCCTATACGAAAACGCTTATCCAACAAAAAAATTATTCCCTACTCGACTTGAATAGAACGATATATATGACCAAATGCATGTCAACACCTCGATCTGGCCAAATAAAGTTGATTGTGCAGGGTCAAAAACAAAGGAGAAGGTAACTTACTCCCAACCAAATCTTAAACAAAAAGTCATTTCATGCAGCTGTTCTAGCAATGAAGCCAATGTGGTACCAGAAGAAATAAAAAATGGGCAATTCTCATTTGTGACGGAAGGTATCCGTCACTTTGAGAAGACGGGTACCAAATTGTGAGACAAAAGACCCATGAGAGGAGAGAGGAAAGCAAGTGGAGGGGTGCCCCCACCTTTTGCTTTATTCGTTTTGTGAGTGGCATTACCCGTCACAAATACCGACCCGTCACAAGGGAGACGCTTTGATAAAAAATTAGGTTCACCAGCCTAATGGAAAATACCACTTGCTGGACACATTTTTCGATCAAATTGTGCATGAACAAAACAGTGTAACAGAAAGCCTGGACAGAGTCTTGTTAAAATTTGATTCATAAAAATTAGCCATTAATAAAGCTTGAGAAACCTAATCTGCAAGTAATTTAGCAATATTTTATTGTAATAAAGATAAGGTTGGAACCTTGGTTCTTCATCCCCATATGCAAGCAGCATCAGCGTTCCTCCTTTGAAATAAACAGAATCAAGGATAACCGGTAGTGTCTTATCATTCCTACCAGTCTCCATATTATCAGTTTCTTCAACAACTTCAGTGGCAATATCTTCAAACTTATGATCCATGACATTCTTTGAGCTTGTTGCAGAACTTGGACGTGAATTCAAACTTAAAGGACTTTCAGACTGTGAGCCACCTCGATCTTCAGGCATTCCCGTGAAGGACTCAGCACTTTGGTCTTCTGATTTCCATTGCTCGTCTACAACACTTTTCAGTCTGTTCATATCAGTGGTGTCCTCCTGTACTTTAGCATCAGCTGTCCCAGTACATGGCAATGTCTCAGTAAACATATCAGTATCACTGGCAGGAGGCGCGGATGATTGAGACAAACAGGACTTGGTCTTGCTAGTGATCCTTTGATCCATAGTAGGGGACGAATGTGAATAGGATGCTTCAGGCATCCCACTGTCAATCATTTCTGAACTTTTGGAGTCAACAACCTCACTGACATTAGAAGTATGAGCACTTGCCAAGGTAGATAATGCATTAGTCGGAGCCTCGCTCTCAACCATGGGTTCCTCAGCATCAGCAATTTCAAACCCTTCATCGGGATTTAAAGACTGAGCAATGTCTCCATGTCCTGGATGTTGGAAGTATTGGACTGCAGCAAAAGCACTACGCCCCAGAACCCTTTTTTTAGTTGCAACACTAGACACCGACAAATCTTTACCATTAGCTTTCCTTTTAAATGTAGGAAACACTGGACCAAGTATAATTTGGGGTAGAGATTTGATCCTTGAACTAGGAGCATAGACACCAAATGAGTTCTCCAAATCAGTATGTTTCACATCATATTGAATACCTGTGTCCATTAAATGGTGATGTTTCCAGTGCATCCCCTCATCCACATGAATTAACGACTTTCCAACTGTTGATTTCGCAGAACTGTTTGAGCCAGCCTCACCATAAACGTCAGTTGAACCATGATCACGCACAACATAACCTGTTTCAGCAGCTTTCCTGGCTGCATCATCCCGTTCTCTAGCCCAAGAAGCACCAGCCTCTTCTCTTGCAACCCTTCTAGTCCTCGTCCGATAATCAATATCTTCTTCAGTCGATTCATGCTTCTGCAAACCACCTTCCATATATGGTATCCCTAACCAAGTAAAATCTTTCTTTTGTGCAACCAATAAAGTCGGGTTAGACAAAACTGCGTCAATCACAATCTTCCCCCTCCTCAAGCTCGCGAAAGGACGAACCCTAAGCTTTATCGTGGGTGCCTCACCACAGGAAAATTCCTCTGAGTGGGGCCCAAGAGAACAAGATTCCAACGTAATGCTCAAAGGAGATATCCCCCTAACCTTACCAAAATCAACCTCACGCTGAAGGTACTCACTTAACACAGAACAAACAGAAGGGAACACCTTCAACTCAAAATATTCCATAGACTTAGCCCGGCCATACCACAACAACAAGCACACCCCAGAAATTACAGCCCTAAAAGTCGCACCCCGAAAAAGAAGTAACCCCTTTTGCCACAAAGGAGATAGTGATCTAACTAACTCTTTCCCTCTAGACAAACGGTCCTTGACATAATTAACCCTCAACCCATTTCTCGAAGCCGGGTTCCCATTTAGAAACTTGAGAATACTCCCATAAAACTGACGGAACCAAACCCCATTTGGTGGCCAATTACTCCTCTTCCAACACCTACAACTGGAAAAACCCCGTCTTTCGGGATTCCGTCTTTTCCCCACATACACAACATTATTAGAGCTACCCTTTCTACCATCAAAGAAGCTGCTGCTACTGCTACTACTACTATAACAATTTGGTGTCCCAATAAATGGGGAACTAAGCCTAATGCTCATTCTCTCCCCCAACTCAATACCCTGAGAAAATTCATCTGTTGGGTACATGTAAATCCATGATTAACCCAGGTTTAACTAGCAAATTAGCAAACAACCCAAAAAATTATTCTAAATTAGGAGATTATTTGACTAAAGAATGCTTACCGTATAGCACAAATGGAAATGAGAGTTGCAGGAACCCGCGAAAACTTGTAATGTAATCTGCACAAAAATACTATAAAGTTTAGGTCGAGTGCCTGAAAATGAACATCACAAATTGTTGGTAAAACAATCAAAAATCAATCAAAGAAAATGGGGAATCTGACAAGTCCAGTTTTGTGGTTTTAGTATTGTTTCTTTAGGGAGTAGTATCGTAATGCTTGAAATTTTAGGATTTTATATTGTCTGATGGACCTTCAATTGCAAAGCGGCTAGTTGGGGTTTGCTCTTGGTTTATACCAAGTAAATAGGTGGGTAGCATTTTGACATGTCAAACGGGTCGGTTGAGTCAGAACCCGGGTCGGGAGAATTATGTAGGTTACGGGTCGGATTAGAGTCAAAATACAGATTAAAAAAATACTTCCTCCATTCTATTCAGTATTATACATTTCACTTTTGCACAAATATTTGAGTTTTTTTTGCCAAAATGACTATAAGAACAAACTATTTTCCAAAATAACCATTTGTCAAAACTATTCTCCAAAATAATCATTTTGTTAAACTACTTTCCTAAGTAATCAAAATTAACCATGATGCTATGAAAAACCTTCTTTTTAGCACCATGGCGCAAGTCTTCATCTCTCCCGTTTGCACAGGTGTTTGACAACGATTTTAGTCGATAATTAGATAGTCCTTATCTCCTAGAAAATAACTCATTTTTGTAACACCCCCATCTACCAAAGTGTCTTACCAAGGACTACCTTAGCGAATGAGAGATTTACCATCTCGGTTGCTCGAGGCTGTACATATCAAAGATACCATAATGAAACGAATTAAATAAATAAATAGTTTAAATGATTACAAAACTCAAATCCCAGACAAAATGTCATACAACTACTAAATCCAACATAAGAAAAAACTAAGAATCAGCGGAAGCTATGATAACTAGGTGAATCCTCGGTGTCCCCTTCAACCCGCATGCATGTAATACCCCGTAATTTAGTTAAGGTTATATGAATAATTTACGTAATATGAATAATTAATTGAAGGCTTTATTATAATAATTAATTGTTAAGACGATAATTAAATAAATAAATAAAGTGAATAATAAGTCGGAGCTAAATAATAATAATAATAGTATATACATGATAATAATAGGTGATAATAATTGTTAATTGTACGATAAATAATTGGGGTTCGTATAATAATAATAATAATAATAATAATAATAATAATAATAATAATAATAATAATAATAATAATAATAATAATAATAATA
>VHZZ01009310.1:28660-38951 GCA_009801015.1 Silene noctiflora
TAAATTCACGTCGAATACTACGCCTTCCTTTGGGACGACTTAGTATTCACATGAAGAAACCGAATAATYGTCACATATTTATTACCCAATGTGTATATGCAATTCGGCTAAATAATAGCCTTCCTTTGGGCCGACCATTATTCGCATGAACTACACACACTAGACCAAAATTTGAATTTATTCATCTTAAAACTTTATGGGCATAAACCTTATGAGTGTCATAAGCACATAACACTCCCTTAACTTGATTTTCAGATTCGATATTGGCATTCCCATCATCACAAGATACCTAGCACAACATCTAACCTCATATTTGGACAATGATTAGACTTGTAAGTGGTACTCTTAGCGTAGTAATCAAATATTAACAGTAAAATCATGTCAAATGTCAAGCCTTCCTTTGGGCCCACTTAACATTTACATGAAAACCGAATAACTGTTACACATTTATTACCACAAGTATGATTGAATTCCGGCCAAGTAATAGCCTTCCTTTGGGCTTGTGAGATTTAATCCGAATAGAGACCATAAACTTCATACTAAATTACTCGGTATAAATCGTAGAGCGGAAGCGTACCTGATTACATGACGAATGATTGAGATGAACCGTCTGAAGGAACGGTCTTCAGGATTAAGTCTTCTAGTAGACACACATACCAATATGGATCTCTCTACTGATGGGATGCGGGGAGATTAGGTTATTGTGTGCTACCAGGGACCATAACCCAGGTAACTATATATAGTCTCCTTAATCTAATGCGCCCATCATGCATTAGAAACCTAATGGGTATCTACATTTAGATAATAGACCGGCCCATACTTTTTAAGACGTAAATAAGCCCGTATTTAATACACCGTAGTGGATCACTTTATATTTGGGCTAACCCTAACTGATAGCGCATAAATACAATTATAGCCGAATAAATAATTTGTCCACATATATTATCGTATTGAGGCTCATATTTCTTAGAGCCATCACAACCATCTTCTTGCAAAGAGACCTAAATCTCCATTTACTGACCCACTTAACACGATCTCCCTGCCACACAACATCCAACATCCCTGCAACATCCTTACACACATCCTACTGAAAGTGCACTGAAAGAACAAGTGTTCTTGAGTCTCTTTCTGAGTTCCACAGAGAAATCACAACTCGTCATTAATGACACCACATTTCGGTGATCTGTCTTTAGTTAAACACATCTTACGAATAAACAGCCATGAGAGAAAATTGTGTTTAGGTAAACTTAGCCTGCTCCAAGCAAAAGGTTGTCAATTGACCCCCTGTTGAGGACCCAGTAGTCACTTATACACCCTTTACACAGAATAAGATGTTTTTGTCCACCTATGATCAACAAAATCAGATGTCAGCTGATCTTTGACCTTACGCAGTTTTCTCCATGCCCAACTAGAATTGATTGAAGGTTTATAGCTCCACCAGTCCCTCTGTTTTATGTAGATATGGTGCACCCATTTTACCCAAAGACGGTCTTTCTTATGAGACACCCGCCAAGAAAACTTCACTAATAAGGCAATATTCCACAAGTGGCAATTGTTGATTCCTAAACCTCCTTTATCCTTAGGTATGCAACATCGCTCCCAAGAAACATGGGGAACTTTGTGAGGTTCTGGAGTTCCAGACCATAAGTAGCTTATGCAGGTACTCTTAACCTTATGAATTACGAGTAAGATTTTAGGCGGCAAAAATACCCTGGCTAGTAACTATATATGTGAATGAGAATAGTTTTCACTAATACCAATCTTCCTACATAGCTTAGATGCCTAGCACTACATCCCCTTATTCTACTGATAATTTTATCAACAACCTTATTGCATTCATCAATAGTGATCCTCTTATAAGAAATTGGTATGCCCATGTATCTAAAGGGAAATGCCCATAATTAAAATCCAGATAAATGTAGAATACATTGCATCTCAGTAGGAGAGATCTCATTCATGTAAATGTCAGATTTATCTCTGTTCATTTGCAGTCCAGAAGCTTCAGAGAACGAAAGAAAAGCCCTCAGCAACACCTTAATGGACAAACCATCTTGCTTTCCAATCCTTGAATTTCACTTTTTGTTAAAGTTATGGAGTTTAATTATTACGTATGTAATTTATAAGGTTTAATCTCACAATTGACCAAAGTTATGGAGGTAAATTACCACCTTCGCAAATTGCAATAAGTCGCTTAATAAAAAGAGAAGAAAAGAGTGGGAATAAAGAATGTAAAATTTCTTAAGAAGAAAAGCAGGCAAAGATAGAACTACGACAGACTTATAACTTACTTCCTCCGTCGCAATCAATAGTTTACACTTAATTTATTTTTCCGTTACAAAATAAAGCAAGTATAAGCTTTTCACCGGAGTGGTAGGTATCCTATTGATCTTTACAACATAAAATTTCTATTTGACGTGGTAATCAAACAATGACAACTTTGAATCTTTCGCCCTTTAATTATCATAATAGAATATAAATGTAACAATTAGTGTACATTATATTATGTTCAAAGTTGCTACTCCATCAAATGGATAGAATGGCACAGTATATATACAAGTAGCAGATCAATGTTTGCAAATAAACTACCCAAAATATAGTCCTTACTATGATCAAAACCAATCATCATAGAAATTCAATTTTACATGCTTAGACGATACCAATTGATATCAAAGACAAACCCTATTTACTGAGACGGAGAGACTATAAGCAAACAATAAGTCACAAAAAGGTACTAATTTTGTTTTATTTTGGTGTAAATCGGCGTGTTCACTGTCGACAACCATCCCTCGTCGCGTGTGCTCTTAAGAATAGATATTCGGCTGACTAGCGAGTTTTTGTGCTCCATTCCCATAGATAGAGATCAAACCCTTCACGGCTTCACCTCATGGTTAAAGGAAAGGATGAGGTGAACAGCCACTATACCTGGCTCATTTAGTTACCGTACTAATTTTACGCCTCCTCTTACACAAAACAAATTACCAAACACAAGTAAAAAAAAAAAAAAAAAAAAAAAGAAAAAAAAAAAAGATCCATACAATGAAATGATTCCAGAATGTTTACAACACAAAGTTTACAAAAACCTCAAAAACATTGAAATCTTTTGACCACACAATGCAAGTAGATTATTATGAATTAGAAAGGTGAAACCTGGTGGGCCTGGGGCGGAAAGCCCGTCTCCGACGTTGATCATGTCTGGATGGGTTAATAATCTGCAATAGAAAGGCCTTCAAAAGGCTAGCTTTTGAGGCGGCCCTATGGTTGAGTCCATTAATCTTGATTTTGGACCGAGCAGGCGACTTTCGGATGGCGCGGTGGATATTGCACCGGAAAGAACCCGGGTGGGTGGTGGGAGAGCAAAGACAAGTCCTTTTGGTTGTGGGAATTGAGGTCTTAGAAGCCATGGGAGATTGTTTCTTTGCCATTTTTGTTATAACCAGCTCAGGTTTATTATTAGATCAAAATTTCAAGTAAAATCTTAAATAGCTTGGCATTAGTTGTCACGTAGTATTTGTTGATTTTGATCCTATCATTACTATCAAAGCATGACTAACACTTTGGCTTCGTCAACATTATAATAGCCACGGAGTCAACGAGACTTTTATATAAGAAACCGGCCGATTGGATTTGGCCGCTCTTTCCCACAGAAAAATAGGATAAAATAAAATGCTTACAAATAATTATATACTCCTATTTGTCTTATTTATACAAGTGATATATTATTTGACTCATTTTAATCTTGATACGGATATATTTGTTTAAAAATAGACTAATTGATGACTGTAAATTATATCAAATGTGACATTTACCTACTAATACACTAATTGATGACTGTAAATTATATCGAATGTGACATTTACCTACTAAATCCGTGTTTGTTTACCTCTTATTGATAGACATTTGTAATCAAAAAAAAAATTATAAAACAATATCAAACTTTTGAAATTGGACTTTGATATTCTAAAATATGACAACACGGCATGAACAAATTGATGAACCGCGACTAAGATGCCATAAACAATAAATAAAACCTGATTTTGACGTAACCTTTTAGGCTCAGTTTTTTCTGACTTAATTTCAACTCGTTTCATTTCTACTCATTGCTATTCAGTTCAATTCAATTTAGTTTCATTCATTTCAATTCAACAAATCTTTTCACAAATTAACTCTTACTTCAATTCTATTCAATTTAGCTAAGTTCCATACAATTAAGTTCACTTCAACTCAACTCCACTAAGTTCACAGCTCCTTTCAGCCGAAAAGAATAGGTCTTTATGGTCCATTTTAACGCGATTTCTATCGGATCATGAATCTAATACAAGTCAAACACAAAATTGAATTATTGCCCTTCTTAGAGGATTAAGGTCTTGCTTTCTTAATTGAAGTAGACCGGAAATGAATTAAATTTAATTTAACTGATTTTATGAGTTTTAATAGAATTGAATTGAGCTTAGATCTGTTAAATTAGACGGGTGGGTTGGTTCAGAATACGAATCGAATCATACGAGTCACGATTCAGATTAGGACTAGAGTACGGGTCAAAAAATAGTGTCCGCCTTTGTTTTACTATTTTTTTAACTCAAAATAATATCTCATAAAACTTAAAACATATTTTAATATTAATGTTTTAATCTTATTAAATGGTAACATAAATTATATTGACACAATTATAGAAATTAAGTTATTTTAATAATTATTTATTATGAAAGGTTACAAAGATTATATAATATTAGTTTTTTAATTATTTTTGTAATTAAAGGTATAAAAAATAATTATTTTTAATTATTATATATATTAGTATTAATATTTTTTAATAAAATTCTTGATTTATTTTTGACTCAATTGGTCGACACATTCGGGTCGGGTCTCGACCCTAAATTAGCGAGTCATTTCGGGTCTGGTCGAACAACGATATTTTTCGGGTTTTGACCCCTGGAAAAACGTGCCTGGGGGTTGAGTTTTTGGGTCGGGTCATAATTTGACAGGTCTAACTAAGCTGGACATATATAGTCTGAACTAACCTTAGCTCAACTGAAATAGTTTACACTTGCTTTCTTTTGTGAGGGGAAAATAAAAGAAGTGTAGTTATTGACTTGGACGGAGGGAGTAAATTCAACTTAACAAGTCTAAACACATCCTAAATTAAATGAGCATAACTTAATACTCCCTCCAATCCAATTGATTGGTAACATCTACTTTTGGGTAGATGAGTCCCTGACCTGAACTTTTAATTATTATATATTAATATTAATATTATTATGGCTTTTATAATGTTCTTTATTAACTTTTATAAAAAATCTTAAACTAAAAATATAAGAATGAAAATTTGAGGAAATTTATAGGGTTAAACTACATTTTATTCAAAAAAAGCATTGAAAAAATTAGACATAAATAATTGGTGGGTAAATGAGGCGGATACAGGTCTAGATTTTCACCTGATAAGACGTATCTGAGTACAGATATGGAAAGTTGTACCCATTATAACTGGTGGGGCGGGTATGGATATGAGAATTGCGTGGCGAGTACAGATGAGGGAGCCTATATCCACCACCGCTACTCCTCGATAACATCCCTATGGATTAACAAATATTGTCATTCAAATGATGGTTTTTTATATATGGTTAATAAAAAAGATTATGGAAATAGTTGGGCCACATTTTTACGAGAAAGTGTTTTTACAAAAATTAGGCCAAACAAAAAGTTTTTGAAGAAAAACTTGTTTACATAAAAAGGGCCCATTGAAGTCTCAAAGTAGTAGTTCAATTTGGTCATCCAATTGGGTTTTCACTACTCATTGAATTGTTTTGGTATCAAAATGGCGTTGAAGCTCAATTTGGTGACCCCATTCAAGTCTCAAATTCATCTTCCATGCACCAAATTTTCATCAACTTCAAATAAAATCATTGCTAACAAATCAAAGGGTAGTTCAGTAAGATGTTCAGCTGCTGCAACACCTACCATGGCTACCAAAAGAAGCTACAACATTACCCTTCTTCCTGGAGATGGCATTGGCCCTGAAATTATCTCCATTGCTAAAGATGTCCTCAAACTTGCTGCTTCTTTCCAAGGTTTCCATTTTAATCTTTTATTCTTTTATTTAATTATGGAAGCATTAATTTGTACGTATCTGCGGCCTGCGGGAGCCATTGAGACAATGGGGGTAATGTCGTCGTTACCATTGTTTAAAAATTGTTGGATTTTGGAGTGCTATCTTTTGAGGTGTTAACTTTTAATCTAGGCTTTGGGTAAAAAGAATCGAGGTTAAAGATTGCAACTTTGGTAGGTTTTCTAGGTACCCTTTTGGTGGACTGGTTGACATCATGTTCAAATCAATGCAATCATTTGGTTACCTTTTTTTGTGAGATGTATTTTAATCGATGGTAAACAAATGATTGAGATATGTTTATCTGATGCTTTGTATCATTATGAATGTTATTGTCATTTGTCATAACTCATAACTGAATATGAAGCTTAATATAAATGTGAATGGATAGAATGAGACAGTTTGTGTAATAGCCACTTTGCCCCGTTTATATTGTTCCATTTGATTGATTTTGATGGTCAACTGATTTCCACATGACTATTAGTTTCTCCAAATATAAGTAAAGTAGGGTGTACAATTTGTAAATTGTAATGCCTGATATATTGAAACAGCTTTTTTTCTCTTTTCTTTTTTTCATATTTGTTATGTTCAAAAACCGTAACTATTTATATTATGAGAAAATATTGATTAAAGTTGATAGTTTACTGCAAAAGTCAAATGAAGACAATATAAATGGTAAGGTAGTATTTTTTTTTAAATGCGTTGGCCTCAACAAGCAATTGGTAATTTTCGATTCAAAAGTGTGAAATTGTACCTATGATTGAGGTTATTGGTTTTGGGTTATCTAGGGATTGAGGTTCATTATCAGGAAATGCCTGTTGGTGGTTCTGCCATTGATCTCACTGGAGTGCCTTTGCCGGAAGAGACCCTCTCTGCGGCAAAGAGATCAGATGCCATTCTTTTAGGGGCTATTGGAGGGTAATGCTTATGTACAATTTGTTGTATAATTTTCTAGCTGTTATGTTTTGACTGCAAGGGTTCTAACATGGGTCTGATCGACCTTAGGTACAAATGGGATAACCTTGAAAAGAAGCTAAAGCCAGAGACTGGCTTGCTTCAGCTTCGATCAGGTCTTGATGTGTTTGCTAATTTAAGGCCAGCAACTGTTCTACCACAGGTTATCATTTGTTATATTCGTATTTGTATTTTCTTTGTTTAACTCAAATCATGAAAGATTAGTGTTTCATTCCAACCATGACATTACGTGTGATAGAGAGTGATATGCATCTAGTGATGTTGAAACCTGTACACTTTGTGAAAGCAAGGGATTTGCTTATAAAGCTATCGGTCATTGAAAGTTGGATTTATTTTCCATTTATCTTAGCCAATATGATTACATCAGCATTTCATTCTGTATAGTTTATCGCATAAGTAGAAGTTTAGAAAAACAAATATTTTGTTGTTCGATCCAACTATTATTTGTTTAGTGGAATACATGGTTTTAATGCGTGCATGGGAGTAGAGCTTAGAAATCTGCTCTTTTATATCTTTCTGCTGAAATTCCAAAAGAAGAGAGTTTGTATCTACCCAAGCTTCCCTTCCTCAACCCCGCTAGCATCTAACGCGGCAACTTCAAACATCATATTAGTCATTAAGTTTACCTGGTATCCATAATAATTTCTTTGAAATTTCTCATATATATTGTGGTTCATGTGGATTTCAGTTGATAGATTGTACAACATTGAAAAGAAAGGTAGCCGAAGGTGTTGACCTAATGGTAGTTAGAGAGCTCACATCAGGTACTTCTCATGGAATATTGGAATTATCAAAGACCAGCTTTTCTCAGTACAAGGAAACATTCTTGTTGCTAAAACATTTGGACTATTGTAAAATATAGGTATCTATTTTGGAGAACCCCGGGGTTTTTCTGTAAACGAAAAGGGAGAGGAGATTGGCTTCAACACTGAGGTGTACTCTGTTCCACAGGTACTTTCATTCCCCTGAACCTTTATATTTTGGTTAATCATATTCTAGTTTCCCCAGTGCGCAGAATTTCAGTGTTGCTCACTTATAAAACTTACTTTGGAAATGAGATGGCGTCACTTACACACATTCTCATAGACAAGAATAAGCGAGAAAAGGAGACTGTTAACGCTAGAAGGTAAAATTTATTCGGGAAAGGGTGAGAACGCAACTTCTGCTGTAGCAAAGGACTCAAGCTTCTATGAAAGCCTTTGCTACCGATTTTCGTTTCTGAAGTGGTCATGTAAAGTAAAAATGACGTAGAAAAAATTGTAAGCATGGACAATTGGGTTACAAGATTGCTCAACTCCTCTTCAATTCTCAAATTTATTCACATAATGTGATTTCATGTTACGTGTCTGTATTTTGGTGTTCTGTTTAAAAACTATGTAGTATATACACTATTAAAAGCTTGGTGCCTATTCTTGTTACATATTCGTATCGAGGTATCTTACAAATTAGGCAGCCCTATCTACTACAATGCTGATTCGGATTTTGGAAATGGATGAAAGGTGTTAATTCCTCTGTAAGAAAATTTCAGATAGTGCGCAGGGAGGCCTCCGGAGTTAATCATGATGCAAGTCTGCAAGATAATGGTCTAACATCTAATGAAATTAAGGAAAAACTAGATCGATAGAGGTGTTTTGAGGATTGAAGGAGAATTCAGCTTGTGATTATTAAATTGGTGTCCCATATGACCTAAAGAGCTGAAATATTGCCATATCTTCATCTAGACTATGAATTTTGACTCTGTTGGTGGTACAAGTGATGGCTAGAAGGCCTATGTTTCAGGAACAGAGGAATATGGCATTGTTAATGTTGACTAATGGAGATACCATTCATCTAGTCTATGGCATATTATGTTTCTCTAGGTGACATGTTACCTAATTTTTCATTACAACCTTACATTCTATCTAAGTCCCTGAACATTTTGCTGATTTTATTGATAGATTGATCGTATCGCTCGTGTTGCTTTTGAGACTGCTCGGAAGAGGCGTGGAAAGCTTTGTTCTGTTGATAAAGCCAATGTTCTTGAGGTTTGTGCATCTATCAATTATGGATATCTTTCATCAATCCAGTAGCCCACCCATGATGCAAATAGTTTCTGTGGACACGTTCTGTACATCATATTATATTAAGGCACTTGTGAATAAAGGGAGTTTCTTCTCTATGTATAGTGCTTACGCGTGCCTCAATCCAATACCATATCATGCATAAGATACTAGTATCTCTGTTATATTGTACGTATATGTTTCATTGTCATCTTTATGGTTGTAGATTGGTGTATGTGACTCTTTAATTTGTTTAATAACACTTTTTGTGTAATATTATGTCAGGCATCTATGCTTTGGAGGAAAAGAGTAACCGAATTGGCAGCAGACTATCCTGATGTTGAACTCTCACACATGTATATTGATAATGCTGCAATGCAACTTGTTCGTGATCCAAAACAGGTCTTCCTTTATCTCTAGTTCTCTATTACACAAGACTCAGTTATGCCATTACATCTCATCCCATTTTATGTATAATTAAAGGCTTATATCTTCTTGATTTACAATGCAGTTTGATACTATATTAACCAACAATATATTTGGAGATATATTATCTGATGAGGCATCAATGATCAGCGGAAGCATTGGAATGCTTCCTTCTGCAAGCATTGGGCAATCGGTATGGAGATGTTACATGACTATGTGTATATGTAGTGTTTTTTTGAGGGTGTTTATTTTCGCAGTACGCGTTTTACTCATCTCAGTACGCTTTTTCCAAAACTACCCCTCTCATTTCCACTCATTTTTTGTACTACATCAAAAAAAAAAAAAAAACATCCATCCATTTCCGACAGCCAGGCAGCCACCACCACCATCTCCCACCACCAACCACCAACGCTCCTTCGACCAGTACATGACCTCCACTGACCGTCCCCTTTCAACACCAGCCACCGCTCCTTTATACCTATCGCCCAAATCCCACCACCACTTTATGCCTCCCACTGGCCTACACCTACCGGCTACCCTCAACAACCACGCACTCCCTCCTATCACCATTGCTCCTCCGACCACCCCGACGCCTGCCCCCCCACCCACATGTCCACCAACGTTGCCCTTGACCACCACTAGCCACCACCATCACCAAACCCTAAACACCCCAAAAGTCAATATAAAACAAACAAATTACCAACAAAAAAAAAGGGGGAAAGTATCAATTAGTTCAATGATATGTAATTAA